>CABFOW010002959.1:42598-86747 GCA_902141385.1 Timema californicum
GCACATTAGTTTGAATTTTCGGGAATATTACTTTTTCAATAATTTCTCTTCATATGAAAAATAAATCTTTCCTAAAATTCAAAACAATGTGCAACTGTGGAAGTTTGAAGAAGTGGGAAGTGTAGAAAGAAAATAGAGAAGTGTATTTGTTTATATCCAGGCCCAACCTAACTATACTTTCAGGTTGGCTTCCTTCACTATCACTTTATAATATTGTAATGTGTTTCTACATTGTTTCTATAAAGTTAATAAAACTGAGGTTTTAATAAGCCAATATTTCCTCAAAA
The DNA here is from genome assembly GCA_902141385.1 of Timema californicum. NCBI lineage: Eukaryota > Metazoa > Arthropoda > Insecta > Phasmatodea > Timematidae > Timema > Timema californicum. The sequence continues at coordinate 42,886 of CABFOW010002959.1, forward strand.
TATTCTTCAGTAACTTAATTTAACCTATAAGAAAATTTAAGAATCATAAAAAATTAGAAATTTAAAGTGTTTTGTTATTCATTTATTATTCCTTAGTGTAAATGTTTATGATCACATCTTCTGTTCCATTTACATTCCTCAATGCGCAGTTGCACATGCACGTTGTACAAGCTCTCGTAAAACATTATTTTTTTGAGAAATTTACTTCAATTCAATTTTTAATGCTTATAAAAGTTGATGCTCATACTTTGGAATTAAAAATAATATTTCTAGTAAACAATATGAAATAGTAAGTGCTTTTTTAAATATAAATGTGGTTAAGTTTGGTAAAATATGTATTGCAATAAATAAGAGCAACAATGAATTCAAACAGGTTAACCAACATAATTCTTTAACTAAATAGTGACTAAACTAGAGCTAGTTTTGTATCTAAACATATTAATACGAGTTTTAAATATCTTAAGTTAGAAAACATTTAATATAATGTATTTTTTATATTAGATTTTTAATTTAACATGAATTATTATTTTAGAAAGGAACCAGCTAGAAATAGTAAAAATAATCATTCAATTATTTAGTAATCTTCTTAGCAATATTAATTTCATTGCTTTGTCATGACAATACAAGTAAACAACTTCAAGTATAATTCAAAATGGACGACAATATTGAATAAATTTACTGGCCTACAGTGGTTTTAAAGCTCTATGACGCTATCAATGTGAAAAGGGAAATTAATTTTTAAAAATTTGTTAAGCAACCGAATGATTTATAAGTGAGAATGCCAATATTATCTCAATTAAATGGACTATGCTTACTATTGCGTTTTAAAAATAGATTATTAAATACATCAAATGGAAGCTCAAAGATGACAAACCTACAAAAGTTTTGATCTCTATTTAGAGCTTAAGCAACAATCTCTGCTCAAAGCTCGGAATAAGAGTACTCGCAGAGCCCTACCATTCACACAAGTGTTAAATTAATAATCTGGGGTCTGGTTAAGTTTTTCTTAAATTTATGTTGAAACTTAATCACCAATCAGCGTTATTAAAGCTATGAAACAAATTAGAATTCAAAATTTTAATTATGTTCTAGCAAAAGAAAATCTTATTTTTGGCAAGGTTTGAATCATATATTTTCTCGAATTCTTAAATGGCCCTAAAGTATTTGAGGATTCTAGAGTCACTTGTTTTAACCATTGGCCTAGTCAAAGATATAAATGTTTTATAATATTCCAATCTGAATAGTCAATTTTGTATTTTACATCACTCACTATCACAGGAATAAAACAATTACTTGGCTACTATGTTGCCTAAGCATTCAACATCTTGTTGTGAAGCAATAAACAGAGGGTTATGCAATAAGCCTTACACAGTAGGGGCCCCTACAGTACTGCCTCTTGAGCCACCTCTTTCTCTTGTCTCTTGTTAATGATGTTTTTACTATATAGGATTGAGGAAAATGAATTTATGTTCATATTCCATTGGGGACACTTTCAAACCCAAGAAACCATTTCACCCTACACAATAATATTTTAGTGGGCATCTTAAACTACCATTTTAACACTATTAAATCCTGTTGTTTACATTTTATTAAGACTTATAGAGTTAATAAAAATATTCATGAACAAATAAAGTAAATCATTTAAAATATTAGAACTTAGGATGTGTGAAGCTTGGAAAATGATGAAGTTGCTTTGAATATTAGTCAACTTCAATAATTATGAAGCTACTTCAATACAATTATTGAAAGTTAAGACACATTTATGTTCAACTAGTCCTTTGTGCTGTCAAGTATGACACAAATAATTAATGTTTGCATGGCACAGCAATAAAATAACATGTTATGGTAGTAGTGTTATTCAAAATTTTATTAAAAAAATATGTTTATCATATTTACCAATTGCTATACAAGTTTTGAAGATTATGTTTGAACATAGTTTTAGCTTTTTAAACATTAAAACTTCATTTTGGCTTTAAGAATATTTTGAATTTTTTTTATTGTTTTATTCCCAATTAAAAAAATGACTTTGTAATCTCCAATTACAGATATTATAATGCATCTGCACATATATACGTGATCCAATTCATCACAATTAAAGTAGAATGGAATACCATAAACAAAGAGGTTCATATTTGAATCTCAAACAGACAAATTTTTCTCTACGTTACCCTCTTAGTCCTAATAGTACTAATAATCCTTACAATAAGTAATTAAATAACCTTGGTGGTGAAACATTAATAAAATAAATTATTGCAATGCAACTACAATTTTGAGTTTGAGAGCTACACACCTTTATACGATCTAAATAATTCCAAAGGTCAATCACTTCACTGTAATTATTCTTCATGACCTTTATATGATTTGCAGGGTTGATGAAAATTGCGGAGAGTAGTTTGATGCCGAGCAGTGGCTTTGGTTGTACAGCATCCTGGATCTTGATCCTCTTTTGTTTCTAGTTAATAAAACAAGAAATGCATGTTAAATAAACGGGCAGTCCATATTTCAAAATTAAATCCAAGTCCAAGAAAACAAAGGAATCACTTTAAATTTTTTTTAAACAAATTATAAATCTACTGATTTCTGGAAGAGCAATCTTTATTTAGGCAAACAAAACATCCATTCATTTTGCATTGCTTCACTCTGATACCTTACAAGTTTAATCTGTTAAATGTGTTTCCAGAGTATAGATAACTATGATCAACCCTGTGGTTATCTCAAGCTACAACAGAGGTCAGGACAGGCTTCAGCCTACCATTCATTACTGGTGTGGCTGGCTACACTTCCCTATACACTGAATGCTCGCCAAGACAGCAATATGAAATTCTAATTTCATTGATGCGATGTCTGGCAAAAATGTTATTTTATAACCCACAGATACACAATGATTATAGACACACAGTGTAATATGAGTCAAATGAACAATAAATTGAGTTTATTGAAAGAAGTGAGAGTTTTGTTTAGTTCAAATCTGCGAGCAAATGCTGGATTAATTAAGATTGTTTGTCAACTCATGAGCAACTTAGCAAATCTGTGCAGACAATTACTTTTATTAGTATACTCTTAAGTGGTTACCAGCAAATTAAGCTAACAAAACTAACAAGTTGAGGAAGCGATACTAAATGGATAAATCATTCCAGTGGCCCTATCAGTCAAACGCCAGCTTCCCAGAACAGAGTATACAATCTCTAAACCATTATATCAGATTGTTCAGTTTGTATGTATTTGGAAGAAGGTATACCAAAGGTGGATATAAAACATATAAAAGGTAAAGAACATAATATGACCTTTAGAATGAAAAGAAGAACACATTATTCATCACTGTGAAAGGGTAAACCCACATTTCACCAAAAATAAATTTTTCAGTGATGCTAGGAATTGAGCTCAGGACCCTTAGCTCAGTGGATAAACACGCTACCGACTGAGCTTAGGTGTAGGATTAAAGTAGAATAGTGTGCTAAAAAAAAAGATAAAATTATTCTTAAACTTTGTTTTTTGTCATAATGTGATTGACATGATAAGTTGAAACAAATATTTTTACTCCTTTTATCGATGGTATTTACTTACTTGCTTACTATACTACAGTAGAAACTTGAAAGTTCATTGCTACACTTACAAAAGCACACCACTTATTCCTATATAGAGATAATTCTATCCAGGCCAACTCATTAGACCCCATCTCTTTCAGCCCCATTCTAATTTTAACCTCCCATAAGTGTCCAGGTCTTTCCATTGGTTTGCCAGTCAATACCCTGAACACGGTTCTAGAATCCATTTGCACTGTATGTCCTGACCACTCTGATATGTGAGCTTTGATTATCCTAACAATGTCATGTAAGATAACCAATGGTCTTTGGTTTAAGAAAATACATTTCATGAACGGCAAGTTTTTATGAATGATAACAATGCCATTTGCTATGGAGAAGTTGTATGTATAGTTTTGCTATCGTTAGCTAACATTAAAATATATAGAGTTGAACATTATTTGCAGATAAAAGGTAAAGCAGTTAATTTAATGAAACAATTCTATTTTTTTTGTTATTTCTCACTTGTAAAGTTAATTCTAAAATGTTACTAGGAACTTTATGTTTTGATACTCCTTTTAATGTGCCAAGTAAAAGTTTACAATAACACATTATCTCTAAATATACAACATTAATAAGCATCTTGACATATTATTATATAAATTCATACCAAACCGCTTAGTGTTACACTTATAAAATACAATAAACTCTTGACAAAGATTACTATTTTTTAGCAAGTAAAATAATGTTAAGGAAATTGCTTAAAGCCCTAAGGAAAAACCAATCAATCTAAGAAAGACATAAAAGGATCATAGACTTCATTAAGCTGCCCAAGCTGTAATTAAGTAGAGAGCCTTTTAGTATTCATTGTGATCTACAGTAGCCCCATGGCTTCTTTGGTGCTGACTGACAGCTCACAGCTGACTTTTGACAGTCAAAATGTAGGTATATACCTAAATTTTGAATGTCAGAAGTGACAGCTGCTAAACACATGTTTTTGCAGATCATTTGATTCCACGTAGGGATACGTAATTTGGTCTGGTAACATTTTAAAGCTGTCAGTCAGCACCAAAGAAGCCATGGGGCTACTGTAGTTGTTCTTCCCTCTACTATACCTAGAAAATAAAGTCATCATACCTGCAAGTTATCTTACCTGTTCTGTAAAGGTTGAGTTGAGACTGCGAGCTCTAAACGCATCATTGAACCAACCCATGACCAATTCAATGATTTGCCCGCCCATGCCCCAAGAGCACAGTGCAGACACATAAAGTAGGTAGGTACTTTCATCTGCATCCGCTGGCAACTTTTTTACCTGGGACATGTAGTAACCTTGGATCATGATCATTCTGGAGGTAGACTTTCTTGGTAGGAAACCCATTGTAAACAGCAGAGATTTAAATATATCAGAATCCTGAAACGAAACAACATTGTTGGTATATTATACATACAACTGTAAAAAAATTAGTTTTGTTAAGAGTTTTATAAGTTGTATATGTACAATTAAGAGTTATACAAAATAGCAGAAAATAACATTTTACAGAAATAGAAAGACTTTTAATAAATGTGTGTAGCTTATTAAAGTATCTATTTTCCCTGGAAACACAATTTGTTTTCATTTCTCAAAATCATTTTCCATACATTTATAGCTTTTTACATAATAAAAACATACAATAAATGTGTATATCACAAAGGGAAAACCTGCAAAACCTGCTCTCAAAATTTGAATATTAGAAGCCTATTTTTGTCAATATTTTATAAATAATAGTTCCCAAATTTAAATAAATGATTAAATTAAATATTAGTTAATTAACATTAGATATAACTAAATGCATGGTAAAGAACAAGGTTTATGACATTTTATTAAAAAATTGCAGTTGTTTGAATATGAAAATATGTACTTTGAAAGAAACTTTTTTTATACCAAATAATGATGAATATTTAAGTGAGCGATTTTAAGAATAAAATTAGCTTAATATAAAGTACCTTGAAAAATGTGAACCAGTGAGGGAAATAAACCACACATTTATCATGAATTATTTTCTGTTCTTTTGGATGATTTTCAAGTTCTTTTGAGTAATTTTTCAGTAACAAACCAACTATACTAATCAATGTTTGTGTAATGAGTGGGTTGTCAAGCGACAGATTGTTTTTGGAAACATCCTTGTTGTCGTTATCTTTTTCTTTGGTGAGGTCATTTTCTGCAAGAACAAAAATTCAAACAAAACAATAAAAATATATATAAACTGCAATTAAAGCATTGGTGTATTCACCAATCAATAACCGCTGTTCAATTTTTATTAACACTTTGAGCAGTACGGACGTTCATTTACCTCGGCTACTGACCCGACCTGCTGTAGTAAGGACATATAAGTATGATTTGAACTTTGAACAAACCAACTATACTAATCAATGTTTGTGTAATGAGTGGGTTGTCAAGCGACAGATTGTTTTTGGAAACATCCTTGTTGTCATTATCTTTTTCTTTGGTGAGGTCATTTTCTGCAAGACCAAAAATTCAAACAAAACAATAAAAATATATAAAACTGCAATTAAAACATTGGTGTATTCACCAATCAATAACCACTGTTCAATTTTTATTAACACTTTGAGCAGTACGGACGATCATTTACCTCGGCTACTGACCCGACCTGCTGTAGTAAGGACATATAAGTATGATTTGAACTTTGTACCAAAGCAGTACTGACATTATGTGACTTCCAGCTTTTATTTTACTTTTAAGTGTTCTGGTATCTGTTAACCACCATTGAAACTTCGTTCTCATTCGTTTACTTTGAACAAATGCTAATCAAGCTTTTTCTGTCATCTATCGTGCACATGAAGTAGCTCTTACAACACTCGAACAGGCACGTTGCATGGGGTTGAAAATAAGTTTAGATATCGTTATTCTTATGTTTCCTTGTGGGGTCTTCCTTTAGTGCCCTTAGTATATTGTTATTTTCCCCTCTCCCCTCTAAGAGGTTTCCTAGCAACAACATTTGTTTGTTTCTTCATAAATAGCCCATGAAACATGACATCTACTCATATAAAAAGTCTTGACATGAAAGAAATTTCAAATATATTGACAAATGCAGAGTCTGAGGATGAGCTTGCAGGTGAAGATAGTAGTATTAGTGATTTATTGACGGTGAATACAATGGGAGTCCAGAAGATAATGCTGCTGAAACCGAAGAAGATGAAGATACTGATGATGATATACCTCCACCACCAAAACAACCTAGACATATACCAGGTTCCCGAACTGACGAAAGGAAATAGAGCTCTATAGGTAGGTTTCTTCCAACACTTTTACCTGATTTTGATGCATCTAATTCAGGAATTAGTGATGTTTTATTCACGAGACTTGATGAAGCAGATAATAGTGATAATACAAGACTGTAAGTGTCAATATTCAAAGAGATTGTAGATATGGACCTTATGAATGTAATTGTTTTAGAAATTAATAATTATCACAGATTTGTTATGGAAAATACAGACATAAAAGAGAAGTCAAAATTGCACAAGTGGAATGGAATTACTGTGGAATGGTTTTATGTTTTTTTAGCTGTCGTCTTTTTGATGGGACATGTGAAGAAAAACAGATTGCGTGATTACTGGTTCATAAATAAGTTGATTGAAACCCCAATGTTTGGTAAAATTATGTCTTTGGATCGGTTCTTACTTATATTAGGATTGCTGCACTTTGCCGGCAATACCCAACAACCTTCAGGTGACAGATTATACAAAATTAGACCAGTCATAAATCATTTCAGGAACAAGTACAAATCTATTTTCTAACCATTTCAAAATTTATGCATAGATGAAAGCTTAGTTGCCTGGAAAGGCTGTTTCGAATGGAAACAGTATATTCCATCCAAACAGCACAGGTTTGGGATTAATATTTTCATACTCTGTGATTGTAAATAAAACAGGATTTGTTCTGGATCAGATTGTTTACACAGGAGCACAAACTGAAATTGACCATGAAATACTTAAGGTCTCTGGATCAGTTGTGAAGACATTAGTAGCTCCATACATAGGAAAAAAACCACAATCTCTATGTAGATAATTGGTATGCAAGTCCTGATTTATTTGAGTATCTCCACAAAGAGAAAACTGGGGTCTGTGGTGCTGTCAGAAAAAACAGAAAAGGAATGCCTGAGTTTCCAAAGAAGATGAAGAAAGGTGACTACAACTGATGACATGATGGCTCTAAGGTGGCATGCATGTTACCCACCATACATGAGGATTTGATGGTCAACACTGAAAAAAATAATAATCATGCAACAGGGGAAAACATTGTCAAACCACCGAGTGTGATCGATTATAATGAAAACATGGGACCGATTGACAAGGCTGATATGAAAGTATGTTTCACAGCGAATGTAAGAAAATCATGAAAGTGGTATGTGAAGCTCTTTTTCTACACAAATGATATAGCTCTGTTGGATTCCTACATTATATATTAATGAAGACTGGAAAGAAACCCCAACTTAATGACTTTCGCCTGAATGTGATTGGCCAACTGGAGGAATTTGCAAGAGAGAAAATCACCTAAAGGAGGACGACCAGCTACAGGAGGAGAATGCCTCAGGCTATCGGGGCGTAAATTTCCTAAATTAATACCAGCCTCAGCATAGATGCTTTGTATGTCAGCATACGAAGATGAAAGAAACTAAACACAGAGAAACTAGATGGATATGTATCGAATGTGACAAAATTCTGTGTGTACACCCTTGTTTTGAGGAGTGCCCCACCCTGAAGAATTTCTTAAGACACATTGGCTGAGATTGATGAACAATAGTTCTGAAGATCAATGTACATTACTGAATTTTATTTTATTATGTTCAGTAATATATATATTTTTACAAAATGTTATATAAAATGCCTACAATCTATTTTTTTATTTGATGCAAAAAAAAACTCACTATAAGGGGGCTCAGTTGTAATTTAAAAACTCACCGTTCAATGTTCAACTTTTATTTTAAAAAAACCCATACAAGCTATAGTACCCATTCTTTGAAATTATCAAAGAACTTATCAAAACAAACACAAATACCATTAGGGGTACATTACAAATCTTTTCACAACATGAATTTTTATAAAAACCCATCAGGTAGGGCTACCATTCTGCTAAATCTCTACTTTCATGCAGAACAGGAATTGGAGAAATAGTTGGGATACTCTAGAATATTTTAAACCCCTTTTAAATACTTTGAGAGTTGCTTTATTAAAGTTTTCAAAAGATAGTTTTTATTAGTTACTTATAAGTAAGCAGAGCCCCATAAAAATGGTTTTATTTTTGGTTAAATTTTGTTTTTAAATCTCACTTTAGGTGTTATTTCATGTTTATTCAAAATTACATGTTATCTGAGGTGTTTAAGTATTATATACATATTGAGACAATGTATAAATAATTAAAATTTATTATTGAATCCTTATATATTTGCTATCAAGTTCTTTATAAAGTTTGTCTGCATATTTCACAATTTTGTAGCCTAAAGTTAGTTGACACTACTACAACAAAATACTAATCAAATTACAGCATAGTCAAAATTTCTGCTTAATTTATTCTCTATTTTGTGTCTGAATAAAGATATATTTTTGTAAAAGTAGTGTTATTTTGTTTTATATAAGGATTTCGTATAACAAGACAATTTCATTTCATTCCACTTTTCAAAAATATTGTAAATCATCTCTAAAAATATCAAAGGAAAAAGTAATCAATTCCATCTTTGTATGGCTCTTTTCACTTAATCGTGTCTCACCATTTTTACCAGGCTCTACTTATAAGCATCAACCAGGCCAAACTTTATATTTCCAGTAAGACTGGGGAAGAGTTGAGTTAATGAGTGAATCAGTTAGGCTTTTCCAAGAAGCCCCCCCCCACTCTAATTCATACAGTAGTTTTAGCCCCAGGAGGCCGAGAGGGACCAAGAAGGGATATATTTATCTTAACCCTCCATCCCAGTGAAGCTACCACTAACTAGTATTGCTACAATACACAATAGACTCAAAATACAACATTTCTTAGAACTAGAGTTGGGTCGAATCCACTATTTTACAAATTTAAATCTTGAATTCGAATCTCCAATTTACCTTCGAATCTGAATCTTGGAATAATTATAAACATAAGAGGAAAAATAGATATAGTAGAGGAATAGAAACTATAAAGAGTAAATAAATATTAATTCTTTCTTATAATCCAAAAACTATAACATTTATACATTGAATTAAGTGTTAAATTACTTATCCAGGGTTTTGTTGTTGAGTTCATACTATTATTATTAATGGTTCTGAACCATCAATAAGAAATTAGAGCTCTGAAACAAATTTCATTTGAAAAATCATTTTTTTTCTTTCTTTGAGGATTTGATGCTCGAATAATTTTTTTTTTAAAATTTCTAATGCCCTTAAAAAATAAAGAATTCGAGGACCACTACTTGGAACAAACTTCGTTGTTATCCACTTTCAGTCTTGTCAAATCATATTTGACCACATGTGGCATGTGCCTTGAAATCTTTTAATTGCATGTCTTCGCAAGTTAGCGCACACTCATACCCCCTTTAAAAATGGGTTGTCAGCACTTTATAAAATTAGACTTTGAGCATGCCCAATTTTAATTCATTTTTCTTTCTTTCAAAAAGTGATATTTTTAAAATTTAAATACTGCCTAGAATAGTCCTTAGAGTTAACTCAAAATCATCTATATCTCAATTGCTTTTGAAAAAGTTTGTGGAAACTTCAGTTTTGAACCTATCAGGAATAAAACCAAAGTCAAACAATGTTTCAACAATTTTGCCCATACTTGTAAGCCCTTACTTCATAACGTTATATATTACATTTTTGTAGGGTTGAAAAAAGATATTTATAAGTATCGGTATCTCAAATCAGAATCTTATAAAACATGGTGAACCAAGAGATTTACTCTTCTATATTAATTCTTAAGCTGCTATAGAAAATATAAATAGTAGCTAGACGTTAAAATTCGTTTTAAGTAATGCATTACCTAATCATTTTCATTCATTCAGTTAAGTGAAAAATAACTATCCTAAAGCCATAAGCCGCCGTTAAACAATAAAATAGCTCCAAAATTAGTTTCAATACAACATTTGAATTTATTGAATCATGAATCTGATATTTTCTTGAATAGTAGATCTTGAATATTCACAAAGATTTGAGGTAATACTAATGGATTAAAAGGTGCCATCTATTTAAAAAGTGAGCAAAGATATTCACATAATATTAGCCCTAAGGACACCAGTTCTGAAGTGCTCTACATACTCAGCTACCGAGTTACAGCAACTTGTGAGGAGAAAATCGAACCACTTGAGTCCCTGTTCAGTAAGGAGGAGGATGCCCCATCCCATCTTAAAAAGTCAGTTAAATAACAACCGCGCAGCGCCAGGTGGCCGGGTGTTTAACACCAGTTAAGAGTTATAACACCGAAGTGAGGTCAGGGCACGGAACTGCGGAGTTGGGACAGTGTTAAAATGGTGACCTTTTTATAAACCTTTTCAATTAGTTCTAAAACCTATATTACATTTATGCACTGATGTAGAAGTTAATCTATTTGAATGAACAAGATCAAGACGAACCCCCCAATTATTTGCCGTTGCCTACCCATCCTGACAAGTAGGCCCATGCGAGGGGAAGTAGCAACATTCTTTAAGGACATACAATAATATATGCATTTGAGATTAACAGATAAAATGAAGATTAGAATTGAAAAAAATCTAATATATATATATCTTTAAATTTTGATTTGAATATATTACTAGACCCCATCCTTATGAATATTTGGCTTAAAAAAACGAGTTTTAATGGGGTTTTTTCAGCTAACTTTTAAACTTTTATTGCTACATGTGTTTTAAATAAATTTAAATGCAATAGTTATGATCAACACTGATTTTAGAAATGTTAACCAACATAGTTCTATAACTAAATAGTAACTAAACTAGTGCTCATTTTGAATTTAAATGTATTAATTGATACAAGTTTTGAATATCTTAAGTTCAAAACATTCAATATTATAAAATATTCTCGATGTTAAATTTTATTTTAAAAAGAGACCAGGAAAAATAGTAAAAATAAACAGTATTCAATTATTTTGTAATCTATTTAGCTATTTTTATTTTCATTGCTTTGTCATGACAATACAAGTATACAACCTCAATCAACGTTAATTCAAAATGGACGACAATATTGAATTAGTTTACCGGTTGAAAGTAGTTTTTAAGTTCTATTACGTTATTAATGTGAAAAATTATATTAATTTTAACAATTTGTTAAGTAACTGAATGATTTATAAGTAGAAATGCCGATATTATCTAAATTAAATAGCCTATGCTTACCAATGGGTTTTAAAAATTGATTATTGAGTACATCAAGTGAAAGCTCGAAAATGATGAACATACAAAACTTTAAATCTTGATCTTAAAGCTCGAAATTCAAGTACTCGCAGATCCCTAATATTTACATGGATGTACACAAAATGAAGAACAAAATGGAACACTAACTTTCAGTATCATCAAATGTGACACCCAAAACAAAATAGATAGAAAAGTCTGTAGGTAGCTGCCTGCATACTGTTGGACCAATCAGCTTCATGGCTAGAGAGGGGAATCCCATGCCAAAATATTGTGACCTTCAACTAAGGCTACAGAGGGAAATCCCCTTTTGATGTATCTGAATGACTAACTTTCTGTTCATTTACTTTGAATTTTCACACACCTTGGTTGCTCATGTGAGTCTGTAGTGTTAGATTAAACTGTAAACATAGGCAATTTTGAAAAAAAAAACCTGCATAGCAAACCAAGTGGGTTTTAACAAGTCGGCTCACTCGTAAAAACCTGGGCGTTTTTTTTTTCGCAAACCCTGTGTTAGGATTAAAAGAACACAGTTCACACTTTATAGTGAGAAAAGGAACACAGATCACATTTTACCTTGCTTACTAGTGTACAAAGAGTTAATGACCGCTTCTTGAATAAAATTGACCATTACTGTTAATCCCTTGATCTAGGTTTCATTTTATTAGTACTTATTAAAAGGGAATGTGAAACATACAACGCAAGTTCCTAAAAGAGAAAAAACAAAATTGGTAAAGAATAATACCACATAAAACAGGAACATTTAAAAGGAATCTTCTTCCATATAAGACGCTATGAATATTGTTAAGCTATGAACAAACCTGAAACAATTTTTTCATTTTCCCCTAAGGCGGACCTTTTCCTTTTATTTTGTTGGCGTGTCGTCATCACTGTTGCTGTCGAAATGTTTTCTTCATTAGCTCTGTTTGAGGAAATGGTAGTGTTAACATATTCTTGAATGTGATCCAGAAATACATCAATGACTTTAGCGGCATCACCAAAACCCATAACTGGTTTTATATATTTGAAGAAATTAAAGATGGCATCACGGTTCTCGACAATAGTCAATTTAATACGCCTGACCATTTCAGTCACAGGCTTCTTCTTGTTGATGAAAATATCAAACACTAGTCGCACCAAGAGCACGCCCAAAACAGGCCCTTCGGTCTGTAAGGTTGATAATAATAATAAATAATAATAACTTGTTTTAAACTAAGTTTAGTACATTAACAGGATGGCTACAAAACTTTTATATCAAATTCAGCCAGTTTTCCTGGTGTTTCAGACCACATAAAAAAAACTCCAAATCGACTGCTTGAAGTTTTCTTGGTGAATAGCTATTTTTCCTTTTATTACATTACTCACATATTTTCAGATTGGTAAACAGCAACATTTGTTTAAGTTATTTTTCGAGCATTTATTGAATTGTGTATAATTTGTGTAAATTAGTTATAAAACAAACCTTGTACAACCATCTCAAGTTGAGGATTGCCATATCTAGGCAATGAATTTTGCTAACACTGAGATAGAAAAGCTCTCACTTTTGTTTCAATGTCTAGGTGCAGAATAAGCAAGTATTAAATTTACTGACTTAACATTATTTTTGATTAAATTCCCTCTTTTCTCTGAGACAAAAAAAAAATCCTGACTTTTCCCTGTTTGTAGCCACAGTGAATAACACTAGAGTTATTCACATATACGAGGAGTGTTCAAAAAGAAACTGAACTTTTGCTATAACATCTTTATTGCCCATTGTACAACATTTTAAGCAGTGTCACCCTCAAAGTATTCCCCTCTACTGGCAATACACCGTTCCCAATGTTGCTTCCATTTTTGGAAAGCCTCCTAGAACGCACTTTGTGGGATGGCGCGCAGGTCTCTTGTCGCATTGTCCTGAATCTCCTCTATGGTTTGGAAACGACATCCCTTCAACGTGGTTTTAAGTTTGGGAAACAGGAAAAAGTCTGCTGGGGCTAGGTTTGGAGAATACGGTGGATGGGGCACTATGGGAGTGTGATGTTTTGCTAGATAGCTGCGGACAAGGAGCGACGCGTGAGCCAGCGCATTGTCATGATGCAACATCCAAGTCTGGTTTTCCCACAGTTCAGGCCTCTTCCTGCGCACAGGATCCCTCAAACGTGCTAGAATTCCCTGGTAGACTTCCTTGTTTACAATCTGACCACGTGGTACAAATTCCTGATGGAAAATGCCTTTGAAGTCAAAAAAACACAACCAACATCACCTTGATCTTTGACCGACTCATGCGTGCTTTTTTTGGACGAGGAGACCCTTTGCTCACCCACTGCGACAACTGCACCTTCGTTTCAATATTATAGCCATAAACCCACGTCTCATCGCCTGTTATGATGTACTAAAGGAAGTTTTCATTGTCATTGGCAGTGGCAATCAGTTCCTGGGTGATTTCAACACGGGTATGTTTCTGATCGTCAGTCAACAAACGCGGCACGAGTTTTGCAATGACACGACACATATCAAGTTTGTCACTCAAAATTTGATGGCATGATTCTACGTTGATGCCCACTTCGTCAGCAACTTCTCGAACAGTTAAACGACGATTTCCACGAATCCCAACACAAACTTTCTCGACATGGTCGTCATCTGTTGATGTGGAAGATCGTCCAGGCTTGGGATCGTCACTGACCGACATTCTGCCATGTTCAAAACGCTTAAAACACTCATAGCACTGCGTTCGACTCATATACAGTCCTCCCTGTATGCTTGGCTAAGCGATTGAAATGTCTCTGTAAAAGTTTTGCCAAGTTTGTAGCAAAATTTCACAAACACACGTTGTTCTTCAAGCTCTTTCATTGTAACTTTGGCACTAATCTGACGAACAGCTTGTGCACGTGCTCACTTCAGCGGATGTAACTAGCCAACTAACGGTCAGAGCGAAACGCGGCAAATGGAAGTTTGTTGTCTAAACGTGCCGCTACGTGCACTCAGTAGCCGCAGCATGCTCCCTCTGCCGGTTGGCGGGCGATTCCAAAAGTTCTGTTTCTTTTTGAACACCCCTCGTACATTTTAATTGGGATTAAGAAGAGAAAGATAGAATTTAGAGAAAATCTACTCACTTTTCAGAGAGAGGGAGAGTGATATACTATTTAGGAAAAACACCCTCAGTTCACCCAGCCAGGACTCAAACCTTGACCTCCCTCTCACTGGCAAATCAGTCTAGTACAAGAGTGATGCCTTCTTAGACCATATGGGTAAAATATTGTTAAAATATTTGAATTTTTATTCTCTCTGTGTTGTTTATTACTTTCATTAGTATGTCAGTTTTAATTTAATTAGTATAATTGTATATAATAATGGCAATAAAATGACACACAAAGTTGATCAACGAGATCACATGGGCCCAGTCTATAATGTGTTCATCAGCTGAGAACTACCACAAAGAGAACACTAACATTAAGGTGAGTAATTCATTACAAAATTATAAAATGGCATTATTGGAGTTATTTATCATCCCATATTTCATAATGAAAAGGACTGGACCAAAGAAGCCATGCAGTGGCATGGTGGCTCCCAAACTATCTTCTATGGAACCACTTTAAGCATTCTAGAAATCCCAGTAAAAAGTTTCAGTGACTTTCACAGATACAAATCATCTTCTGGAGCCAAACTCTTAGGACTATATCCAGACATTTATTTTGGGTATGGAAATGTGTGTGTGTGAAATATGGCCTTGTGGGTTAAAGGAAGGCCGTGAAGGGGTACTTGCAGTAACATATGGTGAATTCCCCCAACAAGATATATCAAGTATTTTTAACCTTTTGAAGCAATTAATTTAAAGTTTAAAAAACAACAACATAAATGTACAGTAGTGTAGGTATTATTATTATTATTATTATGACTCCAATAAGTTAGTAGATATCGAGAGAGAAAAAAAACACATTAAAAAAAAGTAGCTTTTATTGCCACAAACAGGGGCGGTGAAAGCTGGTTTTTAAAATGTATTTTTGTGTATATTAGTGTTAAATCCAAACAATTTCTGCCCCAGCTTCCCTTGTATAAGTGGGTAGTCCTCTTTGATCAAACTAAAAGTACATTGCAGCAATCATTAAGGATGGGCCCTTGAATTTTTGAGAATATTCGAGATTTTAGGATTTGAGACCCTTAAAAAATAGTCTTTAATATTTCAAGTGAAATTTGTCTTAGACCTCTAATACTTCTTATTGGTGGTTCAGAACCACAATTAACTTAAAAATCAGGCACCAGACTGGTAATTTAACACTTAACTGGATGGATGAATGTTAAACATGTAGTTACTGCAGTACCTAGTCAACACAACCAAGTACGATTAAATAACAACCACACATGGCTATTTATTTTATGGTAAAATTTATCCCTGAATGGATTTAAGGAAGGAAAACATGTTTGTAGAAAAATAATGAAAAATGTGGCTTTTAAATATTAAATTATGCATAAAACACACCTTCACCACACTTATTTTACAACAAGAGACATATATTACATTTGTTTTATTATTTAGAATGGCTTTTCCATTTGATTTTGTATCTTAAGTAACAAGAGTTGGGTAAGCTAATATTTTTCAATGCCAACACTGCTTTTTGTGAGAGGTTTAGTAACTAAAACATAAGAGGTATTCAGACACAATGGGTTAGTTGAGAAATGTATTTGGTATTATTATCGACAGGGCTGTGGCTTAATTTTATTTATACAGCTTTTTTGAATAACTTGATGTTTTATTTTTAGTAGTTATTAAAATTCATGCTATGAATTCTTTTATATAAGAACTTTTTAAATCAATCATCAAATCTATTTTTAGAATATATTAATATTAAATATCAAAAATGCTTGATTCAAAATACACAATCATAATAATTGCAACAAACCTAGGTTTTTATTTTACCTTACATCTAAACCTTACTCAACCCTTGTTAGTCAACCTTTTATTAAGTTTTCATCTGGAAAACTCACTATTTTTAAATGAATTAATATAAAAATGTTACACATAAATTTTCTCCCTTATATAATTCTACAAGATTTTTGAATTTAAATTTATTGTTCTGACCTCTAAATTTATTTTGTTCCCATTATAAATAATCTTTTCCCGCAGTCAAAATGTCATTCCCGGACAAACCTTTATAATGTGTAAGGTGACAAACTATAAACAAGCATATATTTTCTTGGTAGTTGCATTAATTAAGTAAAGATAGAAAAATTTACCTCCAAGTGAACAAGTATTTGTTCTAAAGGCACAATATTCCAGTGTTTTGTTTCTTCTGTGGTCTTTATTTTTATAAGCAGTTCAATGTAAGCCTTACGGACTTTGTCGCTGACATCTGCAAACTGCTCTCTTAAACTTGGCATAACTGTTTCAAGGTACTTTGTAGAGTGAAGATTAGTCAATAAATGTTTCAAGCTCCGATATATGCAGCAACGGACTTCTGGGCTCGACGCATCATATGTCAGGTCTTCGATAATAATTTTCATCCAACCATATCTGGTTTCGGGTTCTATAGAAAGCCACCAAGTTGCAATAACTTTGCACACTCCCTGAAATGAATAATAAAAAAAAAATTATCATGTATTTTATTTATTGATGAATTTGATAAAGGGTTATTTATCACTAAATTTAATGTAGCAACTATAAAAAGGGTAACTAAGAGAAGGAGCTATGGAGTATATATGGAAAACCCCTTTCTGAGTAAAATCCCTTTAAATGCAAGCAACCCCAAGCATGCAATCCCAACCCAGAGATCCCAGGCCAAAGTCAGACACCCAAGTTGAATATGCTGGTGGTGAGCTAAATTTGTTTGCATAATTTATCTTAATCAATCAAGCAATTCAAGTTTAATTGAATAAAGCAAGGGTGCCAGTTTTACAGATTTTATCAATTTTTGCTAATTTTAAAGGTTTAAAACAAATCTCAAGCTATATGAGAATTTTCACAGATAATCAGGCTTTTTTTTGGAGGTTTACCCAACATGACACTTAAATTTCAATTTTGATAAATCAATTATTTGTTTACAGCATTTTAAAGTTTGCATGTTTGGTCAAAGCAAAGCCATTAATATGTAGAGACATTTTTATAGGCAGCCATGTTTGATCTAAATATAGTTTGACCATCAATAATTTCAACACCGGTATTTGCATAGATAGCCATGTTTGGTCTAAGCATAGTTTGATTAACGATTATTTTGATATTGGTATTCATAAAAACCGAGGTTAATTATATTGAATTATTGAGTTTGAAATTACTAAGCTTAAACTGTTTTGTGCCAATTTATATCTGTTCTTTCTCCGTTTATAATAATTACAAAAGATGAACAAAAACCATTGTTTCACCAGAGAGATCAATGTATGTGCAGAAGATCAAATAAAGGGGCAGAGTGCATAATATGAAATTTTAATTTAAAGGAGGAATTAAGGATCTCAGATGCCATGAAAAAACTGATAACCCGAGGAACCAGTACAGTGTAAAACAAAGTTTTTCAATGATAGTTCTCTAACCAAACACATAATAATAATATGATTGATGTGTACAGTGTTCAAATTTTGTTTGTGCAAATAACCTACCAATAAAATGAAGTGATAATCTTGCCAAATTAATTCTAAAATGTTTCCAGACAGTGACATTGAAAAGAAATGTCATTGTTCTTGTACAAAAACAATTCAAATTATTGTCCAATCTCTTGATTCATCTATTCAGGAAAGCGTTACAAATGAAACCAGAACTAACTCTTCTCTGGTGATACACAAATCAACTAGCATATGTGTAACTAGGTAAATGGTTGTAATATCTCATATTTTTGAAGGTTTTTCTTGTGTGTATAATATTTTTGTAAAAATAATATTTTACAGGATTTTTAATGCCAAGAACTGGACTTGTCAAATATATGAGCGGTAGCCCTGGAATAAACCATATGAGTGACTAAAATTATTTTGAATTAATAATGATTGAAATATTACAATTGGAGATAAGAGTTGAACTTGTGACTACATGACTTTAATGTTCTATATACATTTTCTATTCAAATGTAGGCCCAATTTAAAAAAGCCCCTGATTTGAATCCATTGTTAATGTATAGTTTAAAATATATATTTTTCATCTATCTATCAATATGATTAAATGTGTTTAAGTATTGAGAGAAGATAAAAATGTTGACAAAACTGTATGTCCCTTCTAATAGTTCAGGTTTAAAGTAAGAGGAGTGGCTACCCCATTTAGTTATGCAATTATGCAGAAGAAACTGTTGTGATGAAATATTAATGAACATATTGTGACCACTCATTTTCTCTGTCACAAAGAAAGCTAGTTTTTAGAATGTTTATTTTTGTGCTTCTTGATGTTTTAGCTTAACAATTCATACTCCAGCATCACTCAGGTAAGTATGCTGGTTATTGTTATCTGTCCTACTTTAAAACATGATTTTGTCCAGTGTTCTATTCCAAATTCCCCAGTAGTTTGCAATCATGTGTTCTAAAAGCCAAATTTGAAACAAATACACACCATACAACCTCTGATAATGACTTGATGGAATGGGGGGAGAAGGAAGAGGAACAGCTACAGCTACGGAAATGGAATGAGGAAGTCAAGAACAGCTAAGGAAATGGAATGAGGAAGTCAAGAACAGCTACGGAAATGGAATGAGGAAGTCAAGAACAGCTACAGAAATGGAATGACGAAGTCAAGAACAGCTACAGAAATGGAATGACGAAGTCAAAGAGTGAAATGAAACTTAGCATAGTGAAAAGCAAAGTAATGGTAATGACAAGGAATAGGATAATGCCTTGTAGTAAAGATATAAGTCGGATGGAGTAGAGTTGAGACAGGTACAGCTTGAAAAATAGCTTGTAAGTGTGAATGAGTCAAAGAGTGGGAGTAGAGAGGATCTAGTAAGAAGAGGGCAGCAGGGGGAGTTGTTCTATAGATGCTATAAGAGAAGTGGCCTTGAAGGTAAAAGAGATGCTGTATAGGGCGTACTTTGTGCCCAAGTTACATATGTAGCAGAAACATGGATACATGATGTAGGACCAACAAGGAGTGGAGGACATGGGCCTAAAGTTTGTGAGGAGAATTCTAGCGTTTACAAGGATTAGGAATGAAGCTGTCCGGGCAAGTGTGGGGTACAGTTAGTACATGAAATAGTAGAACAAGCAAGGGTGAGGTGGGATAAGAACGGAAAAGGAAATAGCACCAGAATAGAAGCAAATAAAGAAGGAAGAATGATGGTAGGAAAGAGGTAGATGGAAGCATACTAAACTGACCCTGCTACAGGCTTGAATCAGTTGATGATGATGATTATGATGAACTTATATTAGAGTTTAGCAACATGTCTAACTTGAAACTAATGTGTGTTCAATATGATAACGAGGAAAGGATTCACACATCAAGACAAAAAACAAAAGTAAAAAGTGGAAAAGTTAAAGCTCTAACTAAAAAGGAATGAAGCTGGATATAACTATTGCCAATATTTGTGTGGCCACACATGAAAGTATCTTGTGTATGTAATACAAATGATAGTTACAATTGTTTTTGAAACCATCAATAAAATGTATTTTTTATTGATGGGACCCTTAAATCTATAAGGATATCTGATATCCGAGAATTGAGGAAATTTCAAATTTGCGCATCAAATCCTATTTATGTTATTTCTTAGTTTTTTAAGTGAAATTTGTTTTCCAGCTATAATACTGCTTAATGGTGGTTAAGAACCAATTCAAATTATAGGATGAACTTAAAAACCAGACCCCAAACTAGTAATTTAACTACCCACCTTGGTGGCTTAGTTAGTTAACACGCTAGTTTCGTGTTGAGCTAGACTGCCGAGGACAGAGAAATCGAGGTTCGAATCTCATGTCGGGTGAACTGGGGGTGGTTTTTCCTATATAGTTTTCTAATTTCCCTCCACACAAATGTGGGCTCACTTCTTTTAAATTCAACCCACCCGATCCCCAACCCAATAGCGTAATTAGTACTTAAGGGTATAGCCCGAACGAGTTGTAAGACTAAATAAATAAAAAATAAATAGTAATTTAACACCTAAATGAATGTATGAATTTTGTGATGGATTATAATTACAATTTAGTTACTATTTGTATTTTCTATTATTATCAATCAACAAAACATCATCAACGGTTTACAACCTGTAGTCCGGTCAGTTTAGTAAATGCCTCCATCATCCTTTATCCTTTAAACATTCTTCCTACTTTAATTTCTTCCTACTTTAATTTCTTCCATTTTTGTCCTCACAATTGAACACTTTTTGTTATCTGCTCCTCCCATCTCTTTCTCGGCCTCCCTTGAGGTTTTATTCCTACATTCTTCATTTCTAGCATTTTCTTTGGCATCCTTTCTGTTAAACACTTAGTTTTAAGTTTGGAACGCACTGTTCTTATTTGGCAGAACGCACATGGTAAAAGTTCAACATGAGTGTTACGTGACGCCAACCACTTTGGCTAGAAAAGAGGCTTTAATGAATGTATTCGTGCGCCACACTATTGGGCACTCATACTGTTGGTTACGAGGTTAGGCCTAAACAAGCATGATATTTTAAACATGTTTTGACACTCCCACTAAATGAATGCTTGTTTACAGTCTTTCAAATGGTTAGAAATATGGCTTACTTAAGTGTAGTTACTAATTAGCTTCAAAAACAAGACAAAAATGATAAACAGCTTTTTATATACATATCAATGTCAATGAGAAGTATTTATGAGCTCTCCAGTCTTGTCATTCCAATTGCACCACGGAGTGTTTGAAAACGATCACGTGGAAGAGGTTTAGTTAGTATATCTGCTAACTGGTCTTCAGAGGGTACATGCTTGATGTCAATCTCACCATTCTCATACTTCTGACGTATGAAGTGGTAACATATGTCTATGTGTTTGGTTCTCTTGTGAAATTCTGGGTTTCGCACAAGGCGCATTGCACTCTGATTATCAACCACTAGAACTGCGGCCTCTCCCACTGTTTCCCCAATGTCAAGTAGAAGATGTCTAAGCCAGATGACTTCTTTGGCCACAGTTGATGCAGCAATGTACTCAGCTTCGGTAGTGGAAAGGGAAACGGTTTGTTGACGTTGACTAGCCCATGTTATAGGGCCATTACTCAATTGAAAGAGGTATCCAGTTGTGGAGCGTCGGGTGTCCAAATCGTTTGCGAAGTCAGA
Source organism: Timema californicum (assembly GCA_902141385.1). Taxonomy (NCBI): domain Eukaryota; kingdom Metazoa; phylum Arthropoda; class Insecta; order Phasmatodea; family Timematidae; genus Timema; species Timema californicum. The sequence goes on from CABFOW010002959.1 coordinate 64,933, forward strand.
GTCCGAGAAGCCAATTAATGGGGGTGGATTCTCACTCCTTGTGAATTCAATGCCATAGCTGGATGTGTCTTTTAGATATTTTAAGATGCGTTTGACTGCATTCCAATGACTTGGTCCATAGTTTGCCAAATATCTACTCACGTTTCCAACTGCGTACATAATGTCTGGCCGACTAACTATTGCAGCAAACATTAAGCTGCCAACAGCTTCTCGATAGGGTACTTTTATTTCTTCATTTTCCCCTATGTTTGAACTCAAGTGAGTGTGTGGATCAGCAGGCACACTGATTGGCTTGGAGTCTTCAAGATTGAATCTCTTGATTATTTGTTTGATATAGTTGGCTTGATGTAGAAATATTGATCCGTTCACATTATTTCGTTTTATTTCCAGACCCACAAAGTAATTTGGTTCACCGATTGTGACTTCGAAGGTTGTCTTCAGTTTATCGAGTACGAGTTGTAGTGCCATTTTGTTATCAGCCATGATCAGCCCGTCATCAACATATAACGCAAGCAGAACCTTCGATTTATTGAAATCCCCTCGATAAACACATTTATCTGCAGTACTTTGGCAGAATCCAAACATTTTCAGGAAACCGTCAAACTTTTCGTTCCAGCAACGCGATGATTGTTTGAGGCCATATAGTGACTTTCTTAATTTGCAGACAAGGTTTTGGTCTATATTGATTCCATCTGGTGGAAGCATGTAGATATCTTCTTTGAGTTCACCATATAAAAATGCTGTTTTCACATCAAACTGCATTATCTCATAGTTTTGTTGAGCTGCGATAGCGAGTAGGACTCGTATAGAGTCATACCGTGTTGTGGGAGAGTATGTGTCATTATAGTCGACCCCTTCTTTCTGTGCAAAACCTTTAGCGCACAGTCTTGATTTATATCGTGAAATGTTTCCGTCTCCGGTGCGTTTTACTTTGAAAACCCATTTTGAACCTATTGGATTTTTACCAGGAGGTAGTGATACTAGCACCCAAGTGTTGTTCTTTTCCAGCGCTTCCAGTTCTTCTTTGATTGCTTCAGTCCACTGCCCTGCATCAGGACTCTTCATTGCTTCCTCATAGGTCTGAGGTACATCTATTTCCACTAGGTTAGCTTCATAGCGTTTGGGAGGCCTGATGACATCTCTTGGTCGCAGCTCGTAATTTGCTTTAATGTGCCTGGGTTCTTCGTCGTTCTGTTCGGAATGTTGAGGGCCTGCGTCCTCCTGCTGAATTCTTTGAACAGAATGTGTGTTTTCTATCACTACTGGGACTACAGTGTTTCTTTTAGGAATGAAACTACTTGAATTTTCATTGAAAATCACATTTCTTGAGACTGTAATTTTCTGTGTATTTTGGTCCAGCAAACGATAGTTGGTTGAGTTTCTATCATATCCCACAAGGATGAGTTTCTTGCTCTTTGGCGCCAGTTTGTTTCGCAGTTCCTTTGGTACATGCATGTATGCCTCACTTCCAAAGATTCTTAAATGTGACATTACAGGCCTTTTTCCACTCCATATTTCATAGGGTGTCGAGTTTGGTGCTTGAGAGGTTGGAGTCCTGTTTAGAATATAAACAGCTGTGTTTACTGCCTCTGCCCATAAATATGTTGGCATATCCTTTGCATATAACATTGAACGTGCACTTTCCATTATGGTTCTCATGTCACGTTCGGCTCTACCATTTTGCTCAGGAGTATAAGGTGCCGTTGTTTCAAACTCAATTCCATGTTTTGACATATACTCTTTCATTTCCTGATTACAGTATTCTGTCCCATTGTCAGTATGTAGGGTCTTAATAGAATATTCATATTTATTCTTTATCATGTTTGCAAAATCTTTGAAACACACAACAACATCCGCTTTGTGCTTAATGAAAAATACAACACGATAGCCTGAACAGTCATCCTTAAATAATACAAAATATTTAGCACCCTGAACTGATGGTGTTGACATTGGACCACACACGTCACTGTAAATGAGTTCGCCTGGTTTGGCCTTGGCATGCTTTGAGGGCGAAAATGGTAACCTGTGCTGTTTACCATACTGACACGACTCACAGAAGAAATCTTCAAGGTCATTAATATTTACACCTTCTACCAAGCCTTTGGTGACCATTTCACGCAGAGTTCTCTTATTTATGTGTCCGAGTCTCTCGTGCCACAATTTTAGACTTCCACTTGCGGTGAAATTTAGGCCTACTTCTTGATGTGGGATCACTGTGCGGAATAACATTCGATACAGATTGTTGGTTTCACGGACCGCGCTTGCTACTAGCTCCCCGTTTTCGTAAATTTCTGCATATCTATCTTCCTTAAGGATCTTCATCCCTTTTCCAGTTATTACACCTTCAGAGAAAAGACTTTTTCTTGGTTCAGGAATATACAACACATTTGTGATGATGGAGTCACACCAATTACCTCTGATAAATTTCTTTATTTTAATGCTTCCTCTTCCCTTCACAGAAAGACCTTGGTTGTTTCCAAGCACGACACTCGTATTGTCTACAGTCTCTTCAAATTTAGAAAAATAATCACGACGATTAGTCATATGTGCAGAAGCACCGCTGTCCATTGTCCAATTATCTTCGGTGGTGATTGCTGACTTTAGTATAACATCCTGCTGCTCTGCACTGAATGCTGAAAAATGACCCTGTTGAGAACGGTCACTGTGAGTGTTTTGCTGTCCGTTTTCTCGGGGTTTCTTAGGTGCACGACAGTCACTTGCGTAATGTCCTTTTCTTTGGCAATTATAGCAAGTTACCCTTGGTTTTCCTGATCTATTCCTTTGTTTTTGATTGGACTTTTGAGAATTATTAGAACTTTTAAAATCGCTTTTCAAATTTGTTGAAGATAAAAATGCACTTTCCGATTGTTCAGTTGATGTGAGACTAGCCTCTTCATCCAACAGGCGTGCCGTCATATTTGGGATTGTCTGTCTAGCCTCGTCTAGTGAAAGCCAAGATTGTCTGAAGTTTCTAAATTTGGGAGGTAGACTACCAAGAATTTTGGTCATTATAGTAACATTGCTGAGTTGTTCACCAGTCTCTCTCACATGTCGCGCGAGATTTTCTATCTTGGCAATATGCTGAGCAATGGAGTCGTTGGCGTCCATCTTGTACTGATGAAAGCGTTCATGGACTAGCATTTTGTTCATTTCTGATTTCTGCTCAGAGATAGAATCTAATTTCTATAGCATCTCTTTAGACGAATCACAATTTTCAACTAATATGATCTGTGATAGTTCCATTGCAGTAGTGAGTGTAAACATAGCAATTGCTTCGTCTTTGTTCCACTTTTCTAGTTCTTCACTTTGTCTATTGCCGGCTTTTCTATGGCACCTTTTGCAACATAAAAGACTCCTTTTGCCCTTAGTGCACATTTCATTTGAAATTTCCATTGGTGATAATTATTGCCGTCAAACTTATTTACGTGTGCCACATCAAACTTTTCAACCATTATTTCTATTTTGGTCTCGCGGATTATATGACTTCAAACACACGACACAATGTTGTTTGCTGATCGCGCGAACCTAACAATAAATAAATGGCGAATCACGTCGCTTCCTAACGTGAACGTGAATTCACAAAATGGATTTGTGAATTACCCAACGGACGGTTTTTACGAAATATTACGTGGATATTTATGCAGTTGTTGGGTGTCTGGGCCCATAACCTGTTAAACGCTTAGTTTGAAGTTTGGAACGCACTGTTCTTATTTAGCAGAACGCACACGGTAAAAGTACAACATGAGTGTTACATGATGCCAACCACACTGGCTAGAAGAGAGGCTTTAATGAATGTATTCATGCGCCACACTATTGGGCACTCATACTGTTGGTTATGAGGTTAGGCCTAAACAAGCAGTGATATTTTAAACATGTTTTGACACTTTCTTTTTGCATCCTCATTACATGCCCATACCATCTCAAGTACTCCCTGTACCCCTACACTTTAACCGAAAACTTCATTCCCATTACCCCCACTTTCCGAGTCTCTCTTATATTCAATGTCACTGTTTCTGCTGCATATGTGAAAATAGGTACAAAGTACGCCCTGTGCAACACTTCCTTACACTTCAAGGGCACTTCTCTTCTCCATAGCAGGTCTCTTAGTCACCTATAAAACAATTCTCCCTGCTGTCCCCTTCTCATTGAATCCTCTATACTTTTACATTTCTCCTCAATCACGTTTACAATATATTTTATGTTCTGTACTTTTCTCAGCTCTACTCCATCCAACCTTATAGCTTTAATAGGCCTTATCGTCTTCCTTGTCATCATCACTTCACACTTTGACATCCTAAACTTCATTACACACTCTTTCACTTCCACATTCCATTCTTGTAGTTGTTCCTATACTTGCTCTTCCTTCTTTCCCCCATTTCACCAAGCTATTAGCAAACATAATGGCTGTCATTCTTTCCTCCCCGAGTTTTCCTGCCACTTTGTTCACAGCCATTTCCATTAGTATTACAAATTATTTATTTAGAACCACTCTGTCTTAACACAACTCCTGTTATCCTCATCTATGCTTTTCACTCTCATTACAACTCCTCTTTCCACTTCGGCCTCCTTGATCACTTTCCAAACTTTATTTCTATCCACATTGTCATATGCCTTCTCCACATCTATAAATACCATTACCAAGTCTTTCCCATATTCATACCTTCTTTCCATCAGCTGTCATTTGGCAAAGATTAAGTCCATCGTAGACCTCTGTTCCCTAAATCCGTGCTGTTCCTCTCTTCATATTCCTTCCATTTTATTCTTTATTTTCTTTTCCAATATCTTTTCATATATTTTTGTACAGTGGCACGTCAGCATTATCCCTCCATAATTCGTATACCTCTTCCTGTCTTCTTTATTGAAAATAGTTATTATAACTAGGACTGTGCAGATTCCGATACTCGATACCCATGGTATCGAATAGTATCGCAATAATCCATACTATACGCTAAAAATCTCGATACCACTCTTCAGTAAACATGGTTGACTCCTCAGACAGTTGATTTTGAATGTCAATGGCTATACATTAGTTACTCATAGTTTTCCTTTGTCCTATTATTCTGTTCGCTCAGCTCTAAGCTCATTATAAACATGGTCACGGTTTACTTTGATTTATCAAAGGGAACTGTATTTCGAAAATGAACCTAAGTAGAACACTTATTTTGTCTTGAAATAGTCAAGTAAATATTCACTTCATAAGGTAAATTTTCCTCAGAGCTTTGGCAAGGGAGTAGTGAGCAAGTGAATCGGCCAGCTTGCAGCTCCTTCACATTTTGTCGCTAGACTATTATTATTCAAATGATTTTAAAATAATCCACATAATATATTTATTTTTTATTTATCGACTTTAACTATTGTAAATATCGTCACCTTTAATTTCGATAGTCTTCATAACCAGTGTTGCCAATATAGCTATTATTCAAAATATCTTTTCACTTAAAAAAATTATCAAATTAATTTAAAAGATATTGTGAAGCAATTAAAAATAAAATAAATTAAAATTGATAAAAGTTAAAACATAAGAGCTTGAATGATATTAAATAGGGTATTGGAATCAAGGAAAGAGTAGGTATTGACCCACCACTAATTAAATCTCCCCTTTTCAAGTCTTCCCGTACCCTGTTCTCCTTCCAAATCACTCTCAGCACCCTGTATAGCTATTGTATACCTACTTTACCTGCAGCTCTTATTATTTCCTCAGTCAGTTCATCTACCCCCGGTGCTTTCCCTTGTTTTATCCTCTTTAATTTGTCTTATACCTCTTTACTCCTCTTCAGCTATTTCTTCCTGCTCCTCTGTTTCACTCTCATTCCTTTTCTCTTCTGAGTTTAACATTTTTTCAAAATATCTTATCCATAGTTCCTTTTCTTCTGCTCCCGTCTTCAATGCTCTTCCTTTTTCATCTATCACTTTAACTTCTTGTGTTTTCTTGCTCTCCCTGTTTCTTACTTGGCTATATAATACCTTCTTATTTCCTTCCATTTTTTCAGCCAATCCTTCCTGACTTCCCGTACAACTCACTTCCCTCTTTTCTTCTTCACCCTATATTCTTCCTCGGTGTCCTCATTCCCATTCATAAAACTCCTTTTGAATACTCTATTCTTCTACTATAATGCTTCCTTCCCCCTGTCTTTCCCCCAGGGTGTCTTCTTCCACTTCCACTTCCACTTCCACTTATTACTTGTCCTCCCACATACCTTCTCTGTCACTCCCACTAGACTTTTCTTGAACCTTTACCATTTGAACCATCGCGTCTCCTATGTATTAGAAGAGGTGAAGAGTTTGTACACACAATAATTAAATGAAAGTTTGGGAAGGATGAGACATAAGAGGAATTTATAAGTTTAACACATCAGTTTAGTTAAATGTAAGCAAGTGAAATAGAATTACATATGTTTGAAATAAAATTTTAGATCAAACAATCCATGGTTAACTAAGACAAGTTTATTCAGATATCATAGACGTATACTTCTCGACAGGCAGGAATAGCAATAAGCACCTTGATGACAAGGAACTAACAGAAGTAAGATTGACATATAGTTTAATTTAGTTTAGTAACTCTAGAAAAAAGGACCGACGCTCCTTCTCTTACGATGAAGCAACAGTCAGAAATTAGGCAACAAATATTTATTTAAGGCTAAGCCACAATTCATAAAAACAGTCCAGCCTATATAATACCAGACTAAGACCTGAAAGATCTATTTAAGAATAATAGTGAAACTATAGTTGACGAAAACAAAGGGTATTCAAGTCCTAATTTTATAGAGTTACTATGTAAGAAGTTATAAAAGCTAGCTAGCTTGAGTCAACTCTATAGAGATTTATGAAACTTAAGAATAATCTCCTAGAAGAGGAGTTAGCATATTACAAATAGTAAATGGCGAACTATCAGGCAACTATGTGGTTAAATTACTATTGCCGGTCAATTCCTAATAAGCACTGCCTGGACACTCAATAGTATATTTATACTTCCACCCTAACTTGTGCACAATAACTAGTACAAACAATATTTGTTTTACTCAATACAAACGGCGCCTGAAGGGGCCAGAAATAAAACACTAACCTCGCGGGTCACTACTACAAACTAGTAGTGTTCCCACAGGTCATAAATAGATACACAAAAAAGAAATAATAGTGACTGCTATTTGTCACTGACCTTATTAGGTCATGGAACAAAGCGATAGATGACCTGATTGCCCTCAAAAAGTGGTCCTTAACAAGGCCCCACAGTTTAGGGTGTGAAGACTATTCCCTAGTATACAAAACAATGTCTTATGGACTTATTCAACGTCGACTCTAACTTCCAAATACTCATAGTTTTGATGAAGCTTCATCTGCAACAAGGAGGAGAGACTGACACCTAACACATCGTGGTCACCAGTAACTTGTTTCGTTGATATAGATTAACGTCCGATGTGTTGCTCCGTCAAATTAATAAAATAGAATACAAAATGAGAAGCAAGAAATGACAGTTATATAGTAACAGAACTGACAATCTTGAAGAAGGTTTGTGTCTGGACACCCAAGGGAGGAAGGGGGTTAAGTTGCGAAATTGCAATGAATGACCACTAGCGCGCGTAGATGATGCGGAGTGCAGAGAAAAACATCTCTGCCAGTTCTTTGAAGCGAGGCCTATAAGTAAGGTGTTGTTTAGATAATGGTCCCAGCACAGTCGGCTGGGGCAGTATTCCTGGAGATTGGGCGTTTCCCGGCAACATAAATCCACCGTGAGTTAATATCTGCCACACATTATTAGTATATATTAGCTCTTGTATTCATAGTTTTAATTATATTTATGGTGTTTTTATTGTACGTGTGCCTTTTATAGGTACAATTCTCTTTCCTCTCATTTTTTAGCCTCCATACTTTTTTTTTGTCTAACTACCTTCCTCCTACATTCCCATGCCTTATGTCAGCCACCAACATTCTGTTGTCATTATTTAAGGACACACTTGGTATTACCTTGATGATTTAGGTCTGCCTTTTCATTTATTCCTTCATCCATGATAAAGTAGTCTACCACCAACTGTTACTCCCCATCCCAACTGTATCTAGTGATCTTATGACTTTCTCCTTTCTTCTTATACCAGCTGTTTGCCACTTTCATTTTATTTCTTGCACATAATACAAAGAACCTTCTACCCTCCTCGTTTCTCTCTCCCCATCCTTTCTTCTCTAACACCTCCTCAAACCCCACTCTCTCTTTTCCTACTTTTAAATTCAGATCCCCCATTACTATCTGACACTCGATTCCCATATACCTTTCTAGGTCTTCCTAATCCTTGTCTGTTTTCTTCTGCTGAGCACCCCACTTGTGGGGTATACACTTGTATTACATTCACCTTTTTCTTCTGTTATTTATTATCATCTTCATTATTCTCTCATTTGTCCCTACCACCTTGCCCTTCTCTCACTATGAACCTTACTTTGTTTCTCTTCACTTCATCACTCCCCATCCAATGTAGAATGAAGCCATTCCTTACTTATCTCATGCTGCTCCCTCTCCACTTGCTCTCGCTCAGGCCGAGGACATCCACTATTCTCTTGTTTCTCGAATCTACAATCTCCTCCCTTCCAGTTAATGTTCAAATGTTCAAAGTTCTTATTCTTAACTTATGGTTGTCAACTATCTTTCCAATCCAGCAATTTAATTTGTTTTTTAAATTTTGACTGTCAGAAGTGACAGCTGATAAACACATGTTATTTCAGATCATTTAGTTCGGCATAGGGATACATAATCTGGTCTGGTAACTTTTCAAAGCTGTCAGTCTGCACCAAAGAAGCCATGGGGCTACTGTACCTCCCCTAACAAAGGCTAGGGGTGCTGATGATGACTTAGCTCATATACTTTTATTCAACAAATATTTTCTCTGCTTAGTTATTTTCTCATTTATTGCTTTATTTATGGCCACAGTAGATTAATGAACTGGTAGCACCATCTATCAGCTCCAATATGAATTATTCAGACTGGCTGAAAGTTCAGTGGTTCATTGGTAGATGGCATTATAATAACTTATTGCAATTGAAACGTCGATTGCCTGCACCAGGGAATGGGTTAAGGACAGTTTTTGTGATGCACAAGCACTCTCTTTTGTAACTGCCAGTGTTATTCTATATTTTTTGATTACCTTCATTGCTTAAAAACAAAAAACAACAAAAAAACAACATGATCACACAGGTATGTAGATGCAAACAGCATAGGTAATAGTTTTTATTGCTTTAATAAGCAGAGCTATAGAGTGTCAGGGGAAAAGAACAAGCATATGAAGCTTTTACAGGCCTATCAAGCCAGTAGTGGAAATTATATGGCTTGAATAAAAAAAAAAGTGATCCAGGCCAGAGGCTAGAAACAGTAATGGATGTAAAGTAAACGGAATTGAACAATTATTTCAATGATATAACCATGTTAAGCCTCACAGTTTTAGAAAGCCTGCTATTGAAGACAGACTATTGCATTTTTCAAATTTTTTTTCCTATATTTCAAATTGGAATATCTTCACCCAATTTTTTGTCATTAGTTTACACTTTATTATTTTTTATTAATATCCATAATAAACATAAATGTTTTTTTAGGTTTATTTTTGTTACATATATACATCAAGAAATGCTTACGATTCCTGAAACATAGCAGTTAATTCAAATAGTGCTTCATAAAACCAAACAAAGTGTGTACAAGCAAGATATCCTCCAAGGAAAACTTACCCTGATTGCCAAACATCGTATAATGGGACACTCATCTAACAAGAGTTTCTTGATCATCTCGTGTTGCATGTCCAAATAAATCTGAGTTTCAGGTCGTGTGGTAACATCAGGCCGTTGCAGGGGGTACATGTGAAAGAACACGTCGGTTGCATTGCATCGGTACACACTGTTATCCGACTGCACAAACATAAGTTAACATTATCAATTTTGTTAATATTGTAGCCTATTCTTTTTTTTTTAAAGTTGAATAACATTTAACACAATATTATGTTTCTCTTAATTCAATCCCACACTTCCCCTCAATAGCTAATACATTTTCTCAAAATTCTACTACCTCATATTGGGTCCTTAAACCAGCTTAAGTTGAAGATGTATAGTCCGAATCCAGTGATGTGCATTTAAAACAAAAGCATAAATTCATACATACATAATCACGCTGTTCCCTTAAAGGGGAATGCAAAAAACTGTGTACGATGTCCTTACTTATCCATCCTCACTAACTTGCTCCACACTTCCTTATCCTTGCATACTTCCTTCGCTTCAACAACATCCATACACAAAGTCACATCCTCTTTTATTCTTAAAACTCTTAATGTTCCACTTTTTCACACATCTGTGTTCAACATTTAATCAAGTCTTATAAGGCCTACCCCTTCCTTTAGATCCACACACTACCATCATATATTTAGTTCGTCACTCAATCTATACTCATCCTCTCAACATGCCTAAACTAACATAAAACACCTCTTTTCCATTGGCCTATTGGATTCAGTTTCAAACCGCACTCCTTCAGCACCCATTCATTACTGACTGTTCATTCAAGATTTTCCACATACTTCTTAGATATCTCACTCCAACCCCATTCACAACAATGTTGGCACTAACACACTTTTATTTACTACCATCTTTAACTAATTTAATTCTATATCATTCTTTGCAATAGTCCCCATCATCCAACTACTCTCCGGGATGCATTCACCCGATTTCACTACTGTCACATATGCAGAAGAAACATGGACAGTAAATGTAAGAAAGACCAGTAAAGTATAAGCTATGGTCATGTTAGCTGTCACAAGGAGAAATAGAATAAAGAATTAGTTATCGAGAAAAGGGTAGGGATACAGAGAGTACATGAAATAGTAGAAAAAGCAAGACTGAGATGGTATGGTCATGCCATGAGGATGGAAAAGGAGCTGATGCCAAAGAAAATGATGTAGATTAAGTATTTAGAAAATTGACCTCAAGTGAGACGAAAAAAGTGATGGGAAGAGCATAGAACAATATATGCAAGTGAAAGGAGAATAGGGGTTAGTTAAAAGAGGAAGAATGGTGGAAGGAAAGAAGAAAATGGAGACATTTTACTATAAACTGACCTGACCACAAGCTGGAAACCGTTGATGATTATGAAGTAAATTAAAAAAATAATTGATGACTACTTGGCTACTACTAGCATTTGTTTGGACCAGTGTTTATCACTTTTTTTTATTACCAGATTGGCACCGTTTGGTACATTCCCTATATTTTGGGGCACTTTTGGAATTTGTAAGTTAGGGAAACTTTTTATTCCGTTAACTCGGGGGTAGCGTCATTTTTTACAGCAGTCCAGTCAAACTGTCATCTATTAACGTTATAAAAACCTATGTTTTAGTGTCAATACCACTCGGATGTAGCGTCAAAAACTTTAAAGATATGTTATTTTAAAGTGTATTTGAATGTACATAAAAAAAAGGTTGATTACAATAGAGATCTATTTTATAGCAAGCTGGGAGTGTACTGGTCAGACAGTACGCTGATCTAATAATAGAGTGAATGGCAAAACAAGGTCAGGGAGAAGGTTGCAAGAATCGTGGGTGCTTCAAGGTCAAAATGAAGAAAGGACTTAACCTCCATTGTAACCGAACTGACTGGAACTGTCTCGTGTACGTGTCTAAGTTCAAAGCCAAGGTGTTTTTTTCCCGTGTTTTATAAGTACAACGTTAGTTTTGGTGGTAATTGTGTAGTCATTATACATAGGCTTACATTTTTTTATAATCATGGCAGGTTGTAGTACAAAAAGAAAAGTTTTGAGAAAGTATGTGTCATTAGAGCATGTGAAAGTGGATGGAAAAAAACTGATGTATGTTGTGAGTTTGGATGAGTGAAATCTACGTTAAGTGTCCTTCCTTACAAGCTATTAAAAGTGTTCTGTTGGTACCTCTTTTATAACAACACTCTGATGTAACATCAAGATTTGTTTGGCCCCTTCGATGACACTATAGCCCAGTTTGATTGTGTATAGTATTAGTGGCGGACGCGAGCATGAGGTGGTTAGGACATGTCAAGAGAATCAGAAGAGAGAGATTACAGAAAATAATATTGGAGCTGAAAGGTAAATAAAGAAGTCCATAAAGGAGGCCCAAGAATGCGGTGGGAAGAAAATATTGCAGAGGGAGTGCAAGCAAATACAGACGAGTGGTCTAGAGTGAGGGAGGAAAAATGGTGTAGATAAAGAAAGATGGCAGCAATTTACCATGCTGACCTGGACAGAGGTTGTTACCAATGTTAGATAATGATAATGATGATGATGGTTTGTGGACTATATTAAATATTTTCCCATGTTTTCGTAGCACACCTTGGGGACCATTTAAGAGTCTTTCAGAAAACATACAGTTTAAAGACACTCATAGTTAACTTCACTGTCTAACATGACAACCTAGCATACACATACAACCGTCATGACAGTCAACTCACGTGCAAATATTTCCAGACTTCTGGGCAACTAAGCTGTGAGAATGTTTTCTTGATTTGGGGGCTTTTGGCACAGTTGAACTGATACAAGAAACAAACCATGAGCTGCCCAATTTTGTTCATCTCCATTCCCGATCGTGGCAGCAAGAACACATGTTCTACAATGTCCTGGACACAATTCTCGATCAACTGCAACATAGCACATATTATGAAAGTAGGATCTTGTTAATATATAAGTTCTGAGCTTTAAATTTTTAAGTATAATGCAAATTCAACTATTAGGGGTGTGCCAAGTTCATTTTAAAATCCAGAGTCAAATAGAGAGTTAACTATTCTAATAGTTAAGTGAAGATTTGAATATTTATTAAAAAAATATGTCTAAATATATATAAAATATATTTTATGTTGTAATAGTAGATTTGTCTGGATGTTGTAAAATGTGCAGCTGGTATATGTTCTTTTCATTTTAAGCCAATTAATGTTAATGTAAATTCAAATTAGTTTTAATTTAATAAATTAAATTTTATTATTGCATCAAATGAGTAATTCTATTTTTCAAATTTTTATAAAATTTTAAATAATTTTATTAATGCTTTGCTCAACTCAGATATATACTTAAAAGGCTACTGAGAAGCTCTCTGCAGCTCATTTCTTAGTGAAAAAACTTGAGCTTGAAATAGTATTTACAAAAGGTTTTACCATGAAACTGTGTAAGATATTTCCGACCAAACTTGTGGCACGGAATGTCAGAAATTGAACATAGTGTATGTTAGTGTTCAATATTTTAATTAATGATGATTCTTAGTTGTCAAAAGCTAGAATTTTATTTTAAGCACAGTCAAAGCTGCTCATATTTAAGGTTCAGTCAACGTTTCTTATGAGTGACATTTTTAATTTTTATTAGGATGTTTGGAAGAAATCACTTAAATACACAGTTTAAAAATATAAATGTAAATATGATATTGGGATTAAACCCATTTACTTACTTACTCAAGATTGGCTGGTGGAATATTTGAAAATAAATAGAGTGAGAACCAATCATTTAAAACAGTCGCTCAAAAACTAGCTTTCCTCAGGCTCAACCAACTCCACCATACCAGAGCTTGCGAGTAAAGCGAGGATGGGTGATTCAAGATTGAGGTTGGTTGCCTATTTCAATGATGAGCTGTTTCTCATATTCACTTAAGTGTAAAAGGTCAACCTGAATAAAGAAATTGAACCTGGAACCTGTCTCTCATATGTTTACTGTAATCTAGAGATGTGAGACGGAAAATTTTCCCTATATTTTTTCTGGAAAATTTTCAATTATAAGTTCATAAAGTGTAAGGATAAACTATGGAGTAGAGATTTGATATGGCATGTCTCCTCTAACATGGTGGAAGAGCTACTGCAACACAAGGAGTTTGTTCATAGTTGCAGTGCAAATCCTAAGCATTCCTGCAACTGCTACTTCATGTGAGCGAAACTGGAAGGCCATCAGCTTGATAAAAACAAAGAGAAGAAACAAGACTTACTAGTGAAAGAACAACTAAATTGGTTTCAGCTGCCCAGAATCTGTCTTTTCTTTTTGAACCAAGATCATCTACATCATACTCGGTGGAAACAACAGAATCAAGCCACAAGCCTGCTTCTCCTAAGCTAGACATGTCTGAAAGTGATAGTGTTGTGAGTTTTGATTGGATTATGTAAGTGATTTTGAAAGTGGATTTCGAAGAAAGGAGGGGGAAAAGTAGGAGCATTAATGCTTTCCTAAACATGATTTTAAATTTTCTCAATATAATATACTTAACAAATTATAGTATTTTTTTTATATAAGCTATTTAGTATTTATGGAACTGAAATTAAAGAGTGGTGATTTATAAAGAATTAGTGTTGGCCTATGATTGTGACTTTTTTCAACACTAACAGTTATTAGCCGACAACAGCATGCCTAAGTACTTTTAACTCGCAATAGACTAGAATGCCGATGGCAGGGAGAACGGAGTTTGATCCTGGTCAGGTGCATTGAGGGAGGTTTTTCATGAATAGTTTTACACTTTCCCTCCATGCAAATGCAGGTGCAAATCCTCTAATTCTAACTTCTGAATTCCTAACACAGTATCATAATTAGTACGTAAGTGTATATAATCTGAACAGGTAATAAGACGTGGTGCCAAAAAAAAAAAAAGTAGTAAAGAAACAAATGAATGCGAGCCTTTGTAAACCCATTATGTTCATAAATGATACTTCAATTTTTTAAGTTAACTAAAATAATTTTAAAGCTGATCCGACATTTATCTCCGCCACTATCTTCCCCAACCTTAAATCCCCTCCCTCCCTTTCCCTATAACTCACTCGTCTCTTAACACATTATATTTTGAAGTATATATAATAGACTGTACAGTTCTCCCATGGCTTCTTTGATGCTGACTGACAGCTCTGAAAAGTTACTAGACCAAATTATGTATCCCTACGCCGAACCATATGATCTGCAAAAGCGTGTGTTTAGCAGCTGTCACTTCAGACAGTCTAAATATAATTTCTATACAAGAAACATATATGACTGTTTTATTTATTTTTTATTTATTGTTGACTTTGATATGTTGATGTTAGGCCTAGTATTAGTTATTAATTTTTTCCACAATTTTAAAATCAAAAAAGAATATAGCATTTAATCTTATATTTGTTTTTATTATTATAAATTAATAATTTTTTTTGTTATCTAACAAATTATTATTTAATAGTATTATTAATAATATTATAAATGTGAAAAATCTGAATGTGTAGTATTACACATAGAAAAAAAACAGTGTCATAAACCTTTTTAACACTATTACAACATTTTAGAAAATATTCTAAAATTCTAAAGTAGTTTAAAGTAAGGAGTGGTAATAATTAAAGTTAAGACTTAGATAGAAAACTCAGGAATAGCTATAACAAAATATATAGATTTTCAATTTAATGAATTAGATAATTTTAAAATTGGTAGATGAATTAAGTAACTTTTAATATTCTAAATATTGATTATCTTTTGCTTTTAATGAGCAACAAAATGCCATATATAAAAATTTTCAATAAATTGATATAACATTGAATTAAAACATGGGTTGACGACAAGTCTAAAATACACATAACATATTAAAATATAAATGAAACAATAGCCGAAACTATTGTTAATGCATTTTAGTGGGGATATTCCCTCTTATATTTCATATTCTGAAAATTGAAAAATGACACCTGGACACGGGAATCGAACCCGGGACCTTCGGCTTAGTACGCCAATGCTCTTACCACTGAGCTATCCAGGGTTCGTCCGGCCCGTTATTGGCTGCGTTGTCTGATGGCTGTGATCTTATATAATCACATGTTTATAAGCTGACGACTTTCGCACGTCCATCTTAGACTCTGCCTTAAACTATGAGTGAAGAATGACCATGGACACGGGACGAACCCTGGATAGCTCATTGGTAAGAGCATTGGCGTACTAAGCCGAAGGTCCCGGGTTCGATTCCCGTGTCCAGGTGTCATTTTTCAATTTTCAGAATATGATATATTAAAATATAGTTACAAAACTTGGATACCACAAATTAAGGACAAAAACAAAGTTTAAAGATCAACAATGTCGTAAATTAGGTTCTAAAATTGAATCAATTGGTTAGCATCTCCGAATGAAGTTTAATAAAGTAATGAAAATGTTCTTGTTATGTTTTTTAAGAATACGATAATTTTAATTTTAAGGTTATGTATAAAATCTAAGCATTATCTTGGTTCAGTCCCATTACTCCTTGTGGTAATCAGCCATTAGAAGGATGCTGATTTATATTCTTCCAACATGTTTCGGTATAAAAATACCATAATCATTGACAGCGTGAAACGAAATTAAAGAACCATGAAGAAAACTTGAGAATTATGTTGTACGAAAATCTTGAATTACCCGTTATATTAATGAATTTGTTAAAGATAATGGATAAACAAACAACCTTAACAACGTCACTGTACAGGATTAGATTCACTGCTCTTAAACAGTTATAACACAGTCTCTAATAAGACTACAATAACTTATAACTTGAATTCTTAGCCTGGTATTTATTTAAACAACAATGGAGAAAGACTCGCAAGTAATTTTTATTACACTTCACAGATTTTTTTGGAATACTACAAAAATCCTAAAACTCAAGGTTGAGCCTAGAGGGCAACACAACACAATTTTGGGGTTAAAAGAATTATTTAATAGTCTTGATACACTTACATTTTCGAATAATGTATATCGATCACTGAGAAACACTTGCTATTTTTTTATTGCACACTTTAATGTTATATTAGAAAATAATTATTCAAAGATCACTAAAATATCGTTTATTTTCCAAGGTTGACACACACACACCAAAATAATATTCACAAAAGAACACACAGATTACTAAGTAACTGAATTAATATTAAAAAAGACACTAATATTCAAATTATTAACGGTAGCATAGACACACCTAGATACAAATCTATAGTATTCAACTATAAAATATTTTCTTCAACTTGTTGACTCACGCATGTGGTTTTATTAATTGTATTTTATACGATAATTCACTGTTTGGTTGGTTGTTTAGTATTGAAGTTTTCTTTTGCTGTTTAATTCAAACTAATTATTAAAAGCAAGAGAACGTTAAAAGTGGCCCTATGTGCTGAAAACAAATATGCCCACTGGATAGAAGCTATGCTTCCAGTTGATGACGTAGAGGAACTTTTTGCAGGTTGGACGGCGAGTTGTATTAATATTCGTGTTTACAAAATTTAAACCTCACATTATTTCACAAATATTTTGTATGTTTTATCCTCTTTATTTCACAAACCATTTATTTATGTTAAAAATATGCGAGGGCAGTTATAAAAATATTAATAACTGAATATAGTACCATTAAATGTAAAATTTCCCAAGCTCTATTTAACCTGTAATTGCCACAAGAGTTAAAAGAAAAACTAGAACGAATTTACTAGACTTTTTTTTCTTAAATTTGATTATGGAAAATAAAATTATACTGTAATATTTAGAGAAGTATTGTTAAAAGTGATTGGTAATATTTTTAGTGATAATAATAGTAGTAATTAGTAAATAATAATTATTTCCAAATATGTTGACAAAAGTTACTTTCAGACAATGTTGGCATCACTGACACCATCTGCTAGCTGTCATGTAAACCCAAAGAAGTGATAATTCCACTGTAAGTTTTCCCCAACAATATAACCCTTTTACCACAAGCCACCACTGCAGAAAATTTTTATATCCAAATAGAACACAGCACTTTTTGCTAATGTACACTCAATTTATAATGAAAGGGAACGGTCTTCCCTTGCCTTACTACATTCTATCTTAAGAGTTACACCAAAGGTGAAACCAAGTAAAGTAAGCTCGTTAGCTTTCAGGGTCAACACAATGAAGATAGAACAAATTCTTGATATTTTGGAATATTGGTGGGGAGAAGGACCAAGGATAAGTTAAAATCCCTGTTATTGCAAAGAAGCCCTTTATTTATTTATTTATAGATTGGGAAACTGAAAATTCCACCAATGTTCTGATTTGTCTTTTAGATTAATTTGTTTATCTCCAGGTTGTAAGAAATGGTATCATCAGTTCATTTATTACTAAAATCATGCTGATGGTTCAAATATGTTAATACACATTTCATGACCCCCAAACCCACACTTTGCTGTTGTGAGTTGCTGCCTGGTATAAACACTGTCTCCCAACCCCCCTCCTTGTTGATCACATCTGGATGACCTTGAACCAGCTGATCAGGCTCATGCTTAATATACACTGGTGACTGTGGGTTTTGGGGCTTAGTTAATGTTTGATGAGATGCAGTCTAATTTTTAAAGGAAGAATAGATATAAAAATTACTAGATCTACTTTCATATATTCATGTGTCAAGTTAGGTGATCCGCAGCTATCACTTTCGAAAGATATTATAAATAGGCTACCTATAAATAATTCTGACAATTTAATAAAATTTTATCAAAGTAGGCCGCAAAAAAATAAGTTTGTAATTTTTAAAAGGCTCTTTCTATGAAAATTGGACCGTAACACTATCTAATTTTAACAAAAAGGAACAAAGATTCAGTGAAACCACTTTGACAGAATGATAGACTTTAAACCAGAAGAGATTTGACTGTGTCAGCCTACCTGTTTTGTATCTTGAGCACCAAGTAGCCAAACTTCTCGAAAGATTTTGCCATAAATAGCTGCATGTTTTTTTTTACCAGAACATGCCATTTCTTTAAGCATTTGGTAAATTTCCTGCAATTTAGAAATACATAAGAGAACATTATATATATTTGTTGATATTTGGATAAATTTAAGTTAAAATAATAATAATAAACTCTACAGCAAAATTGTACTACCTATCACCAACATGAGTAAAACCTATATTGGAGGATAGTATGTCAGACAGTGAACGGAAACGAGAATGAGTATGGAAGCTATGTAAAACAGAGGAGAGATTGGACTTTCAAACAGAGTTAAAGGGGACTGACTGCCAAATAACAATATACAGGGAAGGAATGTCAAAGATTTAAAGAGTGCTTGGTAGACATAGCAGAGGAGGTAAAAGGAAGAACTTGTAAAACGAGATAAAAGGGAACATTATGATGGAATGATAAGGTAAGGTGGTGGTGTGAGCTATAAAGGGCTGTGTAGAAGGAAAACAAAGAGCCAAAAAATTGGACAAAAGGTATCATCGTTTCAATATTTAGAAAAGGTGATAAGATGAGGTTTGAAAATTATAGGGGAATAACAATGATATGTCAACGTGCAAAAATGTATTAAAAGATTTTGAAAAGGAGGATGAGAGATAGTATAAAGGGAAGATGGAAAGTGGAGCAACATAAATTAAGAAAATGTCCACAATAAATTTAATATTTGCAACTAGTATTATATATGGAGGAAAGTATAGGAAGGGTGGATAGAAACATATAAATAGGGGACAAACTTATTATGGCCTTTACAATGAAAAGAAGAACACAGTTCACACTTTGCACCACTGCCAATGGACAAAGAGGTAATGGTTGCTTCTTAAAGAAAATTGATCGTCACCGCCCAATCCTCCGACCTAGGTTTCATTCCATCATAACTGACCAGGGAGGAGCGTGAAACGCGCAACGCAACTTCCTAAAAGAGAAAACCAAAAAACAAAAGGGGAGATAGATAGAATGAAACCTAGGTTGGGGGATTGGGCGGTGACGATCAATTTTATTTGAGAGGCAACCATTGCCTCTTTGTCCATTGGCAGCGGTGTAAAGTGTGAACTGTGTTTTTCTTTTCATTGTAAAGGCCATATTATGTTTGTCCCCCTTTTATATGTTTCTATCCACCTTTCCTACACCTCCTTCCAAATATAATATAATATTTGCAACTAGACAATTGATAGATACCAGGGTGGCTACAAAACCTACTTTACAAAATTCCCTAACTTTTCCAGGTAACATTTTTCAATTTTCCCTGACTACTTTTTTCCAGTTTTAATGGTGGATGATGACTTTTGTTTCATTTATTATTGATCACATATTAAAAAAAAGTTTGTATCTAAGTTAATAAACATAAACAATTTTATCAGTTATTTTAATAATTAAAATGTTATTTTACTTGGTAATTATTAACTTTTGTTTTAGTATTTAGTTGCGAAATTAATGGGATATTTCAGACATAGTTTGTAATTCCCTGTATTTTCCAGGGTTTTCCTGTCTGTAGTCACCATGAGAGAAGAGATATTAATACATATGGAAAGGACCTAGTAATGGTGTTCATGGCTGTGGCATATGCTAATATGGATAGAAAGAGTCTTAAAAAATATGAGAAAGGCTGAAATAGAAAGAATAGTGGCGATGAGAGTAAAGGGTATGTATTATGATAACGGATAAGATAAAAAAATTTTTTGGATGATTTGATGATATAGAGGGAGGTGGAGGAAGGAAAACTAAGTACCATATAGGAAGAGCTACATGAATGGAGTGAGGAAGATAAAGAGTAGGAGATAAAATATAGTATGGGAAAGAGTGACGTGCTGATAACAAAGAAGAGGATAAAGCCGAGAAAAGTTATAAAGTTGGCTGGAGTATATATTAAAGTAGTAAGGTGTGCAAAGTATCTTGGAAGCGTGATTAAAGCAAAGGCTAGTGGGAGCAGTGAATATCTACATGGTGTTACATGGAGGGAGGATGGGTACATAGCTGTTATGTAACACAGATATACTTTTAAATGTTGGAAAAATAATATTATTGTACATGTTCTAAGGGATTATTTTGAGTTTTATTGGGTTATGAGGGAGGGGTGAAGTTTCTGTTTATGGGTCTATATTTTTTGTCCAAATAAATAATGAGAATCTACCGAAAAATTATTTTAGAATATTAATAAACATCACTTTCTAAACATATTCAGTTATAAAACTAAACTACATACCAAAAAACTATTAATTGATAAGTTAAGAAAAAAAATATGTCATAAGCAAGACAATATAATTTTGTTTACACATTCAGACCTACTATATAGTAATATATTTCTACACTACAGTTACATACCTCCACTAAACTATTATCAGCTATGATTTTAGACGTAAGGAAGTTTTGACCCTTTATGTTAAAAAGGAATTTGGTCGAAGCAGCAGCTTGGATTATCAAATCTCTTATACCTTTGTAGGCCTCTTTGTTGAGCTCTTTACTATCGAGTTCATTTTGAAACTCACATAGACGGTGGACATTGGTTTTAGCCTAGAACAAAAGATCCATTTCTATGAACATTAAGTTAAAATTATGTTCAGTATTGAAAACTTTACTTACCATAATGTTGTTCTTACCCGTTACTTGTTGATAGGTCACATGTAGCTCACGTGAGAATACTTGCACATACTTGCAAATATTTGAAAATCAACATTTAACTAAACAATGTGCAGTGTGTGTCTACTCAATCTTAGGGGTGGGGGTGGGGAAACAGGTTTTAAGATTTTGCCAAGCTTAAAAAATCCTATAGTAACTAGACATTACCTGAACTTGGTACTTTGATGATTTTAATTCAAATTAATTTCGATTCATGAAAGCATTCAATCTAGATAAATAAATTATAAATAATCACAAGTTAAAAAGAAAATTAAAAAAATATTTAAAATGTACTATAATTTATATTTTAATTATTTTCAATTGCTTTTCGATAAATTTTAGCTATTCAGAAAAATAATATGTTCACTATGGCCCGTATGCAAGGACGATGCTGAGCACGGCCAGAGTATGAGCTGAGCCTGAGCATGAGCACAGGCTCAGCTCAGCTCAATCTGGCGGATGCCTTGCTAGAACATCTGGTGAGCGGTCACGTGATAAAATTATCCACATAGGTACACAGAAGTACCACACCCCAGCGGGAAATAAAATTC
>CABFOW010002960.1:0-23432 GCA_902141385.1 Timema californicum
CCCCCCTAGCCCTTAATTGGCCCTTTGTTCTCCAATTAAGATTTCTTTTGTGTAATCGGAATCGACAATCCTTCCTACTTGCATTGACCTTAAGATACATCTCATACTGGTTGTGGCTTCTCTGAGAGAACCTGTCATAGTTGGCCCGTGTCAGATTCTATATTCAGTCATTATAGTCCTGGTAAAGTCCTCGCATGACGTTTGGAACTAGGGATGAATATTCTTGACTGGAATACTGTATAAGTAATCCAATAATTCATTGCGTGTAGGACTGGTGCCTCACTTCATATTCATGTTTTTCCCAAAATATTTTATAAAATATAAAGAAAGAAATATTTTTTCTTATGTTAAAAAAAGTTTGGAAAAATGTTGGTAGGGCCTGGCCCCTGTGGCCCCTATGGGCCTGCCTCTGTATCAATTATATCTAAGTCGCTCAAAACTAATCGGGCCATGCTTCTAATTTGGTTGTAAAATATGCCATGAACGAATGAGAGCCTTAGCATGTAAATGTGACCGTATATTAGTGATTTTTATTATTTTCTATAATTTTATATGTTTCTTAGAATTAAGTTTTTAAGTTTATAGAGCATAAGTTTTAAATTCAAATATCTCTGCTGCAAAAATGAATCATAATGTAAAAAAAATCAAATATTCAAGGAACAAATTACATAATTAAGTGAATTTAATTTTATGTAAGCATGGTTGCATTGTGTTAACACCTCATAATAGAACATTTAGGCCTAAATAATGAAAACAAGATGTTTGTTTATCGAAAGGGAGTGATGAATTAAAAACAAATGCGTTTTTTTTTTGCTATGAGAAATTGTACCGATTTTGAGAATAATTATTTTACTATCGAATGAGTACGCTCTTTATTATTAAGGACACAGCAGTTTACATATGGCCAGCCCACATCTGTATACCTCATATACTAGATTTAAAACATTTTAAGATTTACATTTTGTAACGTTTAAGAGGTATTATAATTTTTTAATTTGCAGTATTTGCAAAAATGTATCCGACTATCATGGGTGACGTAAAAAAATAATAATATACCCATCAACCAAGATGGATGTGGTTTGCTAACGTGTTATTTTTAATTTTTCCTTGGACTGTATCCATACGGCAGTACAAATTAGGATATCTGGATAAGCACACCTTGTGCTGGTAAGGGGACTATAGATCAAATAACTTTATCCTCTGATTTTGGAGAATTTTTTTTATATAAAATATATTTTCCTTGTAGTGGTTTTGGTGGTAAATTAGGAGATCAAGTGGCCGATTAAAAGATGCTAACTCTTAACTAAAAGTAGGGTCTGGTCAATTAAAAGGGCTGAGTGAATGCTTGATTAAAATAGATACCGATTTAATTAAATAGTGTGCTCATTTAACTGAAAGGGACTCATGCTTGACTTTAAGGAATGACTGTCCTACATCTAGAAGAGGTTAATGTTTAACTAAAATAAATGGCTGTCTGATGACAACCGTTGTCTCTTGTGAATGTTTTCTCCTGCCCTTGAGGTAATTTGGTGCATTTTTTCTTGGTATAATGTATTCTATAAAATGTTTTTGTTTATTGTGTTATAGTTTTATTTAATAACATATTGTAGGTTACCGTTGCTTAGTAGACTTTGTAAGCTTGGTTATTTTTGTATATGAATTCTATAATGATTATATGCGTTTTTTTATTATCATTATGACTCAATTTACTATCTTATTTTTATGACCGTTACTGTACCATGTTTGTTAGTTTACTGTGTTGTATTCTCGATGGTAGATTAGTTAGTTAGCTTTCTCGATTTAATGACACTTAGTAGTGCTAGATATAGGAATTAATTGACTCAATGGCGATTTTATTTCAATGTTCGTAAACTACCCTTAGTGAATATAAAATAAATGTTTAAGTTGGCTCACTCTTTTTCCTATATCACGGCGCCCATGAGTTATTAGCATGTATACCATAACAACGGTCAGTGCTACAAACGTCACGACCACTAATTACCCTAGAGTATCAGTGCTACCAACCTCACGGTCTCTAATCACCCTGGTGGCATCCAACTTAACTACTGCTAATAATTACCTTGCCGATGTGCAGCCTAACCAGAGCTACTAATTACCCTGCTGGCGTGCAACTCAATAAGCACCGTGTGTTGTGTATTGTGTGTCTTTGCATTTGGTATGCGCATTTTGTTTTACTGTTGTCACTTTTTGTTGCCATGGGCCTGTAGGCTTTGTTTTGTTTATCTAAAATGAAGCGATCGAACGGGGTCTCTTTTGTGTGCGTGATAGAACAAAATAATAATCAAGTCTGAGTTGTTTAATTCAGTGGTCCTCCCGTTGTTATAAATAGGGATTCTTCAGCCGTCAATCCCGAATATTGGTCCACGCCAGCCAGATTGTTAAGAAAACGAGTGAACAGATTACAGTGACGTTAGTTGTTTGTGAGCAAGCCACATAAATAGCATATCAGTTATCAAGCATTATCAGTGTAATATTCTCAAGATTATAACAATAAACTGTGCATCTCAATCGTTCATTTTAGTACTATTCTGTATTTTACATTAATTCACTGGATTTAATAATAAGTATGGATCTCGATGAACTGTTTCAACGAACACAAGGTCTACGCTGGATAAACATTACAATCAACCATCCTAGTTTTGTAGACTGAGAGAGCGCATGCGCGCAATCACATAGTGACTTCACACGATTGGCCAGCTATAGCAAGTCAACTTAATAGTGAGTTTCATCACAACGAGCAGTGTCGTGCTCACAACTATAGCAAGTTAACTTATAAGGTTTAAAAAAAATCTTTGCATAGGGTATTTCTCTGTGCATGGCTTATTCTCTGGCATCTCATGATTGCTTTAAATAATTATGGCTTAAGAACAACTTAAATCACTAACCAGAAATCGTGGTGTGTTAAGTGTAAGTCTCACACGTATGCAAACATTGATATATCAATTTAATGAAAGAAACACAAGCACAAATGAAGTAAAGGTGCGTTATAAGAAATTAAATGAAATCTGGGACAAATTTTATGTAGTTTAACTACAAATTGAACAAACTGATCTAGAGTCAACTACTGAAAATTAAGTATTTAGGCAAGAATTTGAGGATAAATACTACACAGTTTGTGCAACTATGCAGGATTTAATAGAACACACTACGGTAGCACCAGGTTTAACAATTAACGAGTCAGCAGAATCAGTAAATTCAAGTTCACACTCCTGTAATAATTCAAGCATACGATTACCTGCAATAAAACTAGCTACTTTAGATGGTAAATATGAGAAATGGACAACATTTGCGGACAGTTTCAAGGTCATGGTACATGAAAACGGACAAGTGCCTACAATCCAGAAGTTTCAGTATCTTGTGTCATCACTTTCAGGTCATGCTCGTACAAAACCTACCTCTTACGGCAGACAATTATTCAGTGGCATGGAAGTTATTTGAGGATAGATACCAAAACAAACGTCTTGTATCACATCTTCCCATGTAAGGCAATTTCTAAACATCCAACCAATCCAGAGGGAATCTGCAATAGAATTACTACAATTCATTAACACTGCAAAGAGTAACTTAAATGCAGTCAGGGCAATCAACATTAACATACCTTTACATGACCTACTTCTTGTCCATCTCTTCACACTCAACCACACCCCCCGTGGGGTCAGTACCTATAGCAGTACCACCAATGTTCCTACCTACCCCCACAGGAAGTGAGTTGTTAATTACAATACAAAAGACAAGTAATTGCCAAGGACCTTTATTGATCTGTTCTCTACAAGCCCAACCGACCCCTTGTCTCACCAGCATAATTATAGTTAAGCCTAAAGGAAATTAATAAGATTATGCCTGGGTAAAGGCAAGAACTAAGCAAAAATTACTTATATGGCCCAAAGGCTAGTTTATTACAGTAGATATTAACACAGAAAATAATATACAATTTGGTCTAATAGACATTAAAGACAATATTGATCCTCCGACGTGTCTGACAACATAATGTTCCATACATTTATAGAAATAATACGGAAGTTCTATAATAACAGTAAACAGTTTAAAAAAGGGAGAGTTCTATAATTATAATTGCCGCGGCTCAATGCCTACGCAAGAAAAATACTCGCAACAACTTGCTACTCATAGTACCCAAAGGTACAACACATCTGTCAGCCATCGCAATACATAAATACTCATCTACTATGTCGTACTAGATAGCAAATACACCTACAAAGAAATAAAGACAACTGTGAACTCACATCATAACTAAACAAGCTTCTAATCAGTTAACATAATAACAACGAACTAAATTCATCTGGCCGATTATACAATAAATAAACCCATTTATAATACGACCTACAAGAAAGTAAACAAAGCGACCCACAGTTAACGTCATCTGACCGCTAAACTAGCCTGAAAAATACTAGCTCATGGCCAAAGATCAAATTTATAATAATTTACATTATTTACACCAAGATTTGAACCCTAGCTTGTAAAATACTTGCTCGTAGCCAAAGATCAAATTTATAATAAATTACATAATCTTCACCAAGATTTGAACCCTAGCCTGAAAAATACTTGCTCGTGGCCAAAGATCAAATTTATAATAATTTACATTATTTTCACCTAGATTTAAACCCTAGCCTGAAAAATACTTGCTCGTGGCCAAATATCAAATTTATTCCTTTTCAATAACTTACGTTATAAATATCCTGAGGCCCTACATAGTGCCCAAGTGTGCCCTACTTCTAGATGGCATCAAAGAGTGCCTTACATTGCTAAACATACGCTTATATCTGGTTCTGCTCAGCAGGGGGAAACATGGGCGGAAATAATGACTTCATAATGCGGTCATAAATAGCCAATCACAAAAACTATGTCTTCCACGTTGCCTGCGCACAGCGCCGTTGAGACACACAGCCAAGGGGGTGGGGGTGACCACGGGCAGCCGACGCACAGAGAACCACTTAGACCGGCCACCTCGCGCACGCGCTCTTCAAATGGATAGTTTTAGTCAGGAAAATATTCGACTTAAACTTTGAGTTCCCAAACAGAGTCTATTGCAGTGAGGATGAACAAGGTCGTTCCGTGGCGTGACCGTAGCATTTGTACGAGACCCCAGCTTGACTGTTGAATGGTGAGTACAAAGACGTTGTTGGTGCTGGGCTAGTCTATCCATGGTACAACACAGAGGATTGATGATATGACAAGGCGAGAATGGGAGCTAACAATTTCTGATAAGTCATTCCCAACATTAGATTGTTTCATTGAATTTTTGGAACGCAGAAGGCAGGTATTAGAAAATATTAGGCCTTTTGATAATGAATATATCAATTTAGGCAAACATGATATTAATTTCAAGGTGACGAGGCTGCCTCACCACACCAACTCACCAGCTAGCACTCCACAAAGACAGTGCCACTACTGTGGTAATAAAAGCCACAGTCTGTACACATTTAATGATTTCTTGTATGCCAGTTTGTATGACAAGAAGCAATATGTCAATTAAAGAGGGCTTTGTTTCAACTGCTTAAAAAATTGCCACAGTGTAAATGAGTGTCCTAGCACTCACAAATGTAAGAATTTTGACGCATCTCACCATACGTTGCTTCACAATGAACGGTGTCTGTCAGTAGGTGTGTATAAGAACGAAGTTAGGCCAAGTCAAAATAATGGACACCATGGCAACCAGTACCAAAAAGGCCCGGGTGAGTGCAAACAACTAGAAAATGCTTGTTTTAGACCTACTCAGGACAGCTATTGTAGTCTCAAACAGCGAAGCCAAACTCAAGTGTTATTGTCTACAGCGATCATCAAGGTCAAGGACAACCTGGGTCGCACTCACCCCTGCAGAGTACTTTTGGATTGTGGTTCGAACTTCATCACGAAGTCACTTGCTCAGTGGTTAAAACTGAGACGTCAGCGCAACCTATTGCCAATGGCAGGAATCAATGACTTTGCGTTTACAGCTTCACAGAGCGTACACGTACAATTATTGTCAAGGTTTTCAGAGTACTCGGCTAATGTAACATTCTTTGTACTTCTTAATATTACCAGTGCTATGCCAGCTACATGTCTAGACATTGGTGAGTGGTGTATCCCTGACGATATTAAGCTAGCAGATGATCAATTTCACATCTCTGGTCATTGAGACATGCTTTAGGCTCTGAACTGTTCCTGCACCTACTAATGGGTGGTTGGTGGACACGTGATCAAAATCATCCTGTACTACAGGAGACACAATGGAGTTGGATTCTTGCTGGAAGGATGCCAACGAGTACTGAAAGCAAGCAACCGAGATTGTCCACATCATTCTTCTTGAGAAATGAGCCTAACCTAAGCGAGCAGCTCCAGAAGACCTTTGAAAGCACAACAAATGGTGGTACGGGCCAGATTGGCTGGCAAAGGAAAGTGATCAATGGTCTCAATCCAATGTAAGAAAACAGCAAACTAGACACCAAGGTCCGATAACGGTGAAAGAGCTTCGAGCAACTTTGTATCATTTTATCAGACAGCTACAGCTATCATCATATCCACAAGAGGTTAAAGATCTCCAAGATCTTAAAGAAATTGGAGGGAAGAGGGTTCTTCACAATCTTCATCATTTCCTTGACGAAATGCGAGTGGTAGGTCGATTGCAGCATGCTGAGGTTGAGTACGACCAGAAACACCCTATCATCTTGACAGCAAGCTCCAACCTCACAAGATTAATTATCCAAAATGAGCATCTAGGACTACTTCATGCTGGATCCCAGTTGTTACTTGCAGCTCTCAGACAACGATATTGGATAATGAATGGCAAGATTGTTGTACGCCAAATAGTCCACAACTTATGAAATGCTTCAGGCTAAAGGCAAGGGCAGCTCAACAACTAACGGGACAGTTACCAGAATCTCGTGTACGTTCAGAAAGGCCATTTCTGAACTGTGGTGTGAATTATGCTGGTCCATTCTTAATTCGTCAAGGTGGGTGGCATAGCAAGATTAAGGTGGGCCTATCACCGCAATATCAGAGTCAAACTACACACATATCCCCATGAACCGACTGCCTAGGTGGCAACTGGTTGAACAATGAACACAGTGGTTGTGAAAGTTTTGGTCATCCGACTACTTAAGCCATCTCCAGTAGCGTTCCAAGTGGACCACTGTATCCCCCGATCTTCAACCAGGGATGGGTTGTACTCCTGAAGGACGGTGATGTTCCCCTTCTACAGTGGAGATTGCCAGTGGTGGAAGAAATCCATCGTTGTCTTGACAATCGTGTTCGAGTAGTTACTTTCCGTACGTTATCCAGTGTTGTCAAACGGGTGATACAAAGCTGTGTCCCTACCAATTGACTCAATTGACTACTGTACAGTAGTGCTTCCAGTGCTTATTATATTTTATATTGTTCTATTTAAGACCTTCTAGTTTATTATTAAAAATATGTGCTATTTTTTGGTGGGCGGTATGTTGTGTATTGTGTCTTTGCGTTTGCTTTGCACATTAGGTTTACTATTGTCACTTTCTGTTGCCATGAGCCTGTAATCTTTGTTTTGTTTATCTAAAATGAAGAGGCCTAACGGGGTCCACTTTTGTGCGCGTGATAGAACAAATAATAATTTAGTCATGAGTTTCTTAATTCAGTGGTCCTCCTGTTGAATTTCCTACCTCACCTCCCTCTCTTCCCGCCACCTCTCCTTTCCCCCTTCTCCATCCTCCGAACCAGAGATGTTATATATATAACAACAAACTTTCTTCTCCTCCTCATCCATCCTACTCAAGTAATAGCATGTCCACCTCAATCAGGGATCCCGGGTTCTATTCCTGGCATAGCAGAAGCACAGCAAGTATGCCTATCGAGCAAGAGGTTCCAGGTTAGATTCATAGGATAGTGGAAGCACAGAAAGTTTGCCTACTGAGCTAAGGGTTGAAGGCCTGAGGTTAAATTTCCGGCACGAGCTAATGGTGCATATATAAACTCATTGACTGGCCATAGGCCCACTTATGGGCTACCACAAAAGGATTACTATGTTGAATTCATTCCCTCCACCTATTCCTCCTAGTCCACCCCTATGTTTCCCTCAAGACTAGGTTGTTAGCCTAACACTCTTAAGTATAAATCTACTTTTTTCCTTCCAGGCAAATGCTACTACAATTCACCTTCTCTCTGCTCCTCTTCAACTCATTCTCCGAATAGCCTAGTCCTGCCGCTGCTCCGATTTGAAGACCTTCCAATATGCTGCCAAATATTGTACACTTTTATTGGAACTGTTGCTTAAAAGTGTGGAGAATGTCTTTTAAAATGCACATTCTTAATAACACTGTTTGCTAAGAATGCGCATAATATTATGCAATAATCCATATTATTAGCAGAATAGTTGAAGAGTGTTCAGCATTTCGTTTTATAATACATGTATTTGGCTCTACTGTTGCTTAGAATACATTGCACAACTAAAAGTCCACACTAGTTCAAATAAAGTTCACATTTATTATTTCCTAAATATATAAAACAATCTTATTGGCATCACTTCTGTTCTCGCATTACCTTAACCTGTATATGTAATTTTCGATACACCTCACTAAAGCCAGATTTGTCTATACCACTCGCTTCAATTAAAGTATTCGCTATTGTGTTATTAATGTATTTCCACCCACAAACTCACCTCTCTCCATTAAAAAACATTTAACCTATTTCAAATTTAACAGAAACAAATTTAAATTTATCGATTAAGTAGTAACTACAGGGAATCAATCCCAATGTATGAGGTTGTTAGAAATCATTTGCAAAGGTAATAAAATTAGAACCACAAAAAACTTCCATATTATATTTAGAAACTTGTATTAAATGAACAAGCTCAATTTAAAATCAAACCTTTTACAACACTATCAACAGCCTAACACTTTTGATCGGTGAAGAATTCATAGCGTCCGCTATTAAAGAAACGCTTGAAGATTCAATGACGAGGCACTATCTTAAGAGAGTGTTGCAGAATGTCTTGCATTATTCTATCCATAGGCACATCCACGGAAAAAATCATCTAATGACGGCTTGGCAAATCTCAAGTCACCCGGCAGATAGGTCAAATTTTACCCCATGGTTCATACTGTACACGATATGGGCCAAGAAAACTTGATCAAAATCTCAGATAACAAGCATGAAAAACCCTGCTTTTAGGCAGAAGACAAGGATCTTGAATTGAATCCACGTACCAAGGTCACCTTTCATGGGACGGCAAGGGTAGGCTAGCTCCGACCGAGAGAAGGCCACCGTTCTTGCTGAGCATTTAGAGGCGCAATTTACATCGTCAGACCCAGTGCACATAACGCATAGGAAGGAGGTCGTTGGTGCGAGGACCCTTAGATGTACTGAAACTAGTGAACGTGGCATACAATTCACGCATACTAACTGTTCAAAACCAAAAAAGATATTTAGACCGGAAGTTATTAAAAACATAGTCCTCCGAGATCTCACTTTGGAGGCGAAATATTTACTCATAGGGCTACTCAACGTCGTCTTGCTCTTTAGTTATTTTCCTGAGCCCTGGGAGCAAGCCAACGTTCTCTTTTTTTCTAAATATGTTTAAGGAACCAGCTCTTACAATCGTCTTACTGAACAATCAATTTTATACTTACCGGGTAATGTGCTAGAACGACTACCAATGATGAGACTATTGTGACACGTTTGGGTGGGTCTCATCTTGATGGATGAGATGTTAGGTTTTATGCTGGAAACGTGAAGGTCTCACCAACTGGTTTGTCTTGTCATTAATCACGAGGAACTTCAATATTAATATACTTATTTGGGTCGTATTTATAGACGTGGAATAAGTCTCAGACCATGTTTGGCGTGGCCCAACTCCACTCTGACAATTTGGCCCTACCCTGGTATTTCGGAAACTAAATTAGATGGGTGTTTAGCACTAAGTACCTTGGGCTTACTTTTGATACTAGTCTGACCTGGTGACTACACTTAACTAAAATACTGAACAAGGCGATACAGGTATTGGATATCTTAGAACTATTGTTAAACAGGTACACTACCTTGAGAAATGGTCTGAAGCTGTACATGCCGTTTCTTAAGCCAATTCTCTACTAGGCATGTCCCTAGTGGATTTACCTATCAGACACGCACTTGTACAAGATGCAAGGGTTTCATTGTCTGTGTCTGAAAGTCACTGTGGGCGCACTCTGGTAAGTTTCCATTGTGAATCACCGCTGATACTTGGAGATGTTATGAATCACTGACCACTTCCGGATGCTTGCGCGAAGTCCTTCTACGACAAGATATGGGGTCCCAACACTCCTCTTATCTAGGGGCTGTGAAACTATATGATTGACCCAGGAGATTCCCACAGACGTACCAAAGCTTTGTTTTAATCAGCGAGATACTGATCATGGGATGCTTTCACCCATATTTAATGTGTTTAGGGGTGGGGGGGAAATATATTGGGCCCCTTTTACACAATATATCATCATTATAAAATTTATATCACTGGAATTTTTTTTGAAAATTGAGATTATTTATCTACTCCTAGGTTATGGATTGAGGCCAAAAGATTTATTGATAAAATTGTGGTCAAGGTATTAATTTTTTCATTGACATAAATTGAGGTCATTTACTTACTTCACGGTTGTTGATTGAACATACTTAGATGTCGCCGACTTAATTGGAAGTCGTAAGCCTTCGAGTTCAAAGTAATTTTTCTTATATATAGTTGATAAAACATGGATACCTATTACATCTTAAATTATTTTATGTAGTAAAACAATGAAAGTTTTGAAGATGGACAGTTTCACCGATATTTACAATGTACATTTATCATATTTTGTTGGTCAATATTGTCAATATATTGTATTTTAGATATCTACATTCAATTTATATTTATCAATTTATATTCCCATTATATAATAAATTTTAAACATGCATATTTAATCGTAAGAAGCATGATGGTGAATTTATTATTGTATTCATGTTTATAGTTTTTACTAATATTTTTATATCAGTTAAGTATACGAAATATATGGTGATACCTTGATTGTGTTCGTCGATAGCCCACTGCTATATGATATCGTGGCTATTGTTTTACAATACGGAACGCCATTGGAGCTTGGGAAATACGACCGAAAATCCTTAATTAATATTACGTTTATGAATGATAATTGAATATGTACCATTCCTGTTGAAATGTAAGTTTGGACTGCTACCAATCCCCCCCTGCCCCCTCTAAAAAAGTATGTTATATTTTGATAAAATCTTTGTAAACATGAATAAATTAATGGTTTAGTAACAGTTTTGACTAGACCTCTTAAAGTGTTTAACAGAGAAAATGAATCCATTTAAAGTGTTTAGTATCAATAATTGAATAATTGTACACCATTAACTAGATGTTATTATCTCTCCCTTGAGCTTGGGTAGTAGTACGGTTGGCTACTGATCTAAGTGGTTTGGTTTCGATTATCTTAAGGAACAATTAGTGTAACATTATAAAACTCTAATATTGTTAAATCTATAATATTCTAAATGGTATACATATACCTGACATATTAATTGGTGTTCTGCTTGTTAAATATGTGGGTATCATAAAATAAATAAGTAGTTTTATTTATGTTACGATTTTTTTGTTTGTTGAATCTCCATAAAATTTTATTATTAAAACTGTCCTTACCAGGATCTATATTATAACTGTATTTGTTTTTCAAGAACTACTTATTACTCATATTGTTATTTCATTTCCAAACCTTGCTATTTAATTTTTTAACTAAAAAAAACTTTATATGAAAGTGCACTTTAAAATCTACAAAATAATAATATGATTTTTAAACTTTGTTTTTAAATAAAGTGTCAAAATCGACTCATACAAATATGTCAATGGTTTTTTGCTGTTTCTGTAAAAAATTGTAAAAGTGAAATAGCAGTTTTTGGACATAACGGTATACTGGCCAGCAAGCTAATCTATGTAGTAGGGATACTGGTTTACAGGAATAGTGCAAGTGATCTTGGTGTAGGGCTGAGCAACGGTTATACTTGATTTACCCTATCTAAAATTCATAGAATTAT
Source organism: Timema californicum (assembly GCA_902141385.1). Lineage (NCBI taxonomy): Eukaryota > Metazoa > Arthropoda > Insecta > Phasmatodea > Timematidae > Timema > Timema californicum. The sequence continues at coordinate 12,043 of CABFOW010002960.1, forward strand.
GTTAGTTGCTGATTATGCTTTGGTGAAAGGTCAAGACGAGAATGTGACAGTGGAGTTTTGTAATGTGTGGAATTAAAATCTTGAATGTATGTAAACCGGGTGAAATAACTATCTTCTTAGGACATATGAACTGGGTGGGTAGCCTAAAAGAGAATTCACAGTGTGTGTTAGGAAGGTATGGTGATGACAAGGGGAACGAGAATAGTAATGAGTTAGTTAGTCTAAGATTAAAAGAAGGTTCATTTGTGTCGAACACGTGGTTTAAGCACAAAGATATTCACTTGTATAAATGACAAAGGGGCTATTCGATAACGATGATTGATTTTGGGGTGTGTAATAAGCGACTTAAAGTTTAGTAAAATAAATATCCGGTTTGTGCGTGGAGCTGAACGTGGAACGGTTCACTTCCGAGTTATCTCAATAGTTGAATTAGGTAGGAATTTTGTGAGGAAACAGTGCAAGAGTACCAGGCAAGTAAGAGTTAAAGTGTTAAAATGGCACGATAAAAGTGCGAGGAAGCAACATGAAAGATCGTTTGGCGAAAAATTAACTTTGCAAGGTCATTAATGACCCACTTCAGTGGCCACCAAATAATCTAAGGCGTCATTCTCGCAGTGGACTAGACTGCCGATAACGGGGAGATCACTGTTTGAATCTAGGCCAGGTGTAATGATTTTTTTTCCAAAATGGCTTTCCACTATTCCTCCATGCAAATGCTTGTGTACTTCATCTAAATACAACCTTCCTCATCTCTAAAACCATTAGCTTAATCAGTACATAATCGTATAACCCAAACTCGTAGTGAGACGGGGTGCTAAATAAAAAAGAAACATGTATTAAGTTTTGAAATAAATGCCAATGCTAAAGAAAGGGCTTGTAACAGAATAAAAGAGGCCGTAGTTGAGTTCGCAAAAGATGTGTGTGGAGTTACAGTGGTGAAAAACTTATAAAAAATGCATAGTGGAATGAACAGGTTAAAGAAGCTGTGAACGAAAAGAAAGAAGTGCACAAACGAATGACGGCTGTAAATAATGAAACAGAACGTAATAGGTTGTGGGACATGCACATAGAAAAACATTAATCCAACGAAAGTATTAAAGGAGAGTAAGGAGCTACTTAGAATAAAAGAAGGAGAAAAAATGCTAAAAGAATGTGAAGGAAATTAACTATTGTGAAAGTGTGTAAAGAGAACGAAACAAGGAGTGCAAGAAAAGACCTATAGCATAGAGAATGAACGTGGTGAGATGACATGAGGTGAAAACAGTATAAGAAAGTGATGGGGGGAGTATTTTGAGCCATATTATAATGTGAAAACGTAGAGAAAGCAGAAAATAGAGACAATTGTTTGATGAAAGAGAGAATTAACGAGGATTAGGTGTTAAAATATATGAAAGTGTTGAAGAATGGCAAAGCTACGGGCGTAGATTAGAACACAAGTGACATGCTTAATTGGGGTGGGGGTAAGGGAGAATGAGGGTATGGTAATTTTTGCCAGATTTTGGGGGTTGCTCAATTTGTCTACATGGTGGTTTGATGTATTCATAGTTAATTGTATTAGGAATGCCTGTGAGGTCGCGGTTGGTGTGCAAATTGGCAATGTGAATGTGGACTCGCTGTTATATGCAAATGATACCGTATTATTATTATTAGCACCACGTCTTACTACCCGTTCGGGTTGTACGCACTTACGCTAATGTGTAATGGTAGGGTGATTGTGAGATGAAATGGAGGAGCTACAGTTTAACGTGGAATCCGAACCACGGTGGAGGCCTGGCATTCCCCACATTCACAAGATGTATTGTCAGAGGTGAAGGAAGGGTTTGGTAATCAGATAAATCTATGCCGGGACCGAGGATTGAAGCACAGAAGTCTGATATATAAAAACATACAACTGTTAATATCAGTTTGGTAATTTTTGGTAATGAAGACGTAAATGTATCATTAATTAATAGAAAACTGAAATGCCCAAATTTTTCCGTTTATATTGTTCTCACAAGAAAAGAAAATTATCTTAGAAAAATTTGTCATTACCGTTAATAAAAAAATCAGAATAGTTAAACCAAAAATCTGATACCCTATCTCAGTCGGTAGCTTGTCTGACTACTGAGAAAAGAGTCCCGGGTTTGAATCCCGGCCAGGCCGAAAAAATATATTTAGTGAAATGTGAGCTTACTTTCACAGTAATGAATTACCAGCCGGGGACTGGATGTTGTATCTGTCCTAGTTTTAAGTTAAATTATAAGGCATATGAAGCTACAACAGGCCTAGCAAGTCAGTAGTGGAAAATATTATTATTATTATTATTATTACTAGGTGTTCTGTCTTAAGACAGGTCCATTCCTTTTGTTACTGAACCTAGACCGCCAATGTACCCTGCCCTCTGCCTCCTTCTTCAGCTCCCAGAATTTTCTTCCTTCCTTAAAGTCATCTAGTATTTGTATCCTCCTTCTTCCTAAGCTCCTCTTTCCCTCAACTTTTCCTTCTATGACGTCGTGCGGAAGACAGTCCCCCTTAAGGATATGTCCGGTCCAGTTTCCTTTGCTCCGAAGAATCATATCGAAAATGGTTCTCTTATCACCGGCTCTTCTTAGGACTTCTTAATTTGTCACCCTGTCTGTCCACCTGATCTTCCCAAGTCCTCTAGAGCACCACATTTCAAAGCCCTCATAGTAGTTCTTTTCCATCTTCCTAAGAGTCCAAGTTTCTGTTCCATACAGTGCGATGCTCCAAATGTAGCATTTCATCAGTTTCTTCCTTATTTCCAAACCCAACTTGCTGGTCAGCAGTAACCTCTTCTTGTTGAAAGCTTCCTTGGCTATGGTGATCCTCGGCCTAATTTATTTAGTGCAGTTGGCAAGTTTTGTCAGCAGACTTCCCAAGTACTTGAACTGCTCTATGTTTTCCAACTCCTGGTTTCCAATTTTGATTTTGAGTGGTTTTTAATTTTTAGAAATCATCATCACTTTTGACTTCTCAATGTTGATCTCCATGCCATATCTTCTCCCTATCTCTACTAGCCGGTCCATCATTTCCTGCAACTCCTCTTTATTTCTGGCCAGCAATGCCAGCAGTGGAAAATATATGGCTATAATAAGGCCAAAGGCTGTAAATAGTAATGGATGTAAACAAATAGTAAAGGCAAAAGGGTAGTAATTATTGACACTTTTGACACAGAAAAAAGTGATACAATTTCAGAGTTGAATTGTAAGTATAGTTTAGACACAACGTGATTTTTTATATCACATTTTCAAATATTTTTTTATATCTTTATCTACCCTAATAAGATTAAAAAAGATAAACATTAAACTAACACTCTGTAACGTTTAAAAGAGCTAGCCTGATATATTAATGTTTGTACGCCACCATTAGGGTGACATTTGATATAACGATTGAATTGGATCCAAGTTTGATGTTCTGTATTATAATAATTAAAAAGGGATGATGTCTTATTTTATAAATTAAAAGTTCTAGTGTTTTATGCTTATTTTTATTTTAAGTAGATAAAAAAAATGCTAGATATTTCACACGTTGTAAATTTTAATAAAAGCCCGACTATTACGTTATATGCATGATAATTCCCGACACGTGAAATTTAGAACACAGATTAAGATGGCATATAGTCCACCTACACGGCTCCTTGTCAGGAAGGAAAGTGAAGAGATACCTACCCTGAAGGGGTATATCTAGCGACATTTCCTTCTCGAAGCTTCCTAAAAGAAAAAAGGTGTGGTCATCCAGGTGCGTTTCTGTTCTCAAAACTGCGTTGTATTTTTAAACAGAGGCGTATAAGGATGTCGCCATACCTTGCAACTTAACACAAATAAATCTTACTACCCGCTCTCATTTAAAACATCGTAATTTTGAATAAAGATGTGAATAATAAATTATTGAGATGTATAATTCTATATAATTACAACTCTTTCTTAGTGTGGTTTGAATACATATTTAAAAAGTATTAAACCTCAGTTAAACATCATCGTGATATTATATTTGATTATTGCGTATAACCCGAACGGTTAATAAAATGCGGTGTCAATAATAAAACATTTGATTATGTTGTTTGTATGAGTTTTAAGAAAAATACTAAGCAATTGATCAACCCTAGTGTAAGGGTCCCGTATGCCGCCTGCTACAATATGAGCCTTGACAGGGTTGATAGGTACACTTTGTTTACCCCGAAAAGTAGTAGGCTTACATTGCATGGTTCATCTATGGCGTAGCCTTTACGATGGAAACATAGCATAGGTGTAGTAAGGGAAGGACAATGTTATGAGGTTCAAACCCCCCCACCTCTCCTAGAAATTTTCCGATGTTTTTAATGTTTATATCAAAATAATGTCTAAACAAGTCTCCTAACGAAACCATTTATCTTAATTTGATTCTGCAATCCGATCTTCAGATATAGTAGTTTATCATGTAAAAGTATCAAATTTTCAAAAATGTGGCGGAGGAATACCACTTAAAATAGCTTCTAGGAGAATCTAATTTTATAGAGAAAAAATAGCCGAAAAGTCCTCTTAATAGCCTTTATGGGGATCCAAATTAAAATTAAAATATTTTGAGGACAACTTTAAAAAATATGTAGGGAATTTTAATTTACGAAAAAAATTGTTTGAGTATTACTTGAAATAGCTTTTAGAGGCATCCAATTTTAAAAATTGGCCGAAGAAGGACTAATACATATAGCCTCTAGGATTATCCAAGTTTTTAAATAATGGGGTAAGAGTTACTCTAATTTTTTAAAGCTTACACTTGCGGAATACTCTAAATCGGTTTTAGAGCATCCAATATACAAACATTAACTGGGGGAGGGAAAAGATAATAAAACAAACAATTTTTTGTCATCTCTGCCACAAATAATGTTCCGCAAAAACTTTTTAAAATAATTAATAATTAAATTATCCATATGCCCATGAGATAGTGTAGTCTTCCATGGTTAGACTGCTACCTTTCAGAGAAAACTTTTAAAACTCAAGTAGTTGGGTGTGACATGGAAATGTCGATTAAAAGTCAGAGAAAATATATATAAAAAAGTCACTTAAGGTTTTAAAGATTTGCAATAATCTACGAAATGCGAAATAATGCATATTACCAATACACTTAGTGTAAGGGAAGGGCGAGCATAACGGCCAGGTTAAGGTTTTCTGAAATTTTCAACTGACTTTCAAGCGATACAGAAACTTCAAAATCATAGAATATACACATCAACCATCCTAGTACATGTAAGAATTTTTTTATGTGGCTGGAAAAAAAAGTATCTAAATAATCAATTTTTCAAAAAGCAACCTATGTGACCATTATGCCCACAGGGGTAGGGCATAATGGCCACATAGCTGAAAAGTGGTAAAGAAATTGAGAAAACAGCTTTTAAATTAGAAAAAAAAAAAAATTTTTTAAGGAAATGTTTACTTATTTAAAGTAAAAAAATATAATTTTAAACATGTTGAATACAAAATATGTGTTTTTTTTTCAAAAATACCTATTTAATTTTTTTTTTTTTAAGGAAAGTCATTTTTAGTGAGTTTAGTTACAAGTCTCGCATAAATACCCATTGTCCTCTTCCCCGACACCAGTACACAGTTCATGGGCCCACAAACCACATCCTTGGCACTTGATCCAAGGCTCATTGGAAGTTGAAGCTGAAATATTTTCACAAGAATATAAACATTCTGAATCGTAGTCATCATCGATGTCTTCAAACAGATTTCTTTTACCAGTGTTGACCCGGGGTTTCTTGGCTTTTTTCTTTGGAATTTTATTAATAGTCTTCTCCAGCTATTTTCCGTTTCATAGCTTTTTCTTTTGCTTCCTTACCAGCTTTCTCGGCTAACAGATCATTTTTATAAGGACTTCCTGACAACAACGCTGCATAACCTTTCTTCCGCGCATTGCTTTTGCGTTTTGCTTCCTATACACGAGGCACAGGGGAAACATCCTCAGGGCGGATGTAAAATGATGACCCCGGTTGTGTGTCATAAGTTTGATCTAGGACGGAGGTATTTATTACTGATCGACGATCTAGCTTGCAATGAAGAAGCGGCAGTCCTGTCGGTGGGTGGTAGCTCTATAACATTTACTGCTGATGGCATGTCAGCGGGTGGAAGTGGTATTTCCGTTACTTCCTCTGCAGCAAAGTCTTCTGAGAAAATATGTGCATTGAGTGGAACAGCAGCCTTCATCTAGGCTTCCCCAAAAAAGACGACTTGCCTGAAATTGCGTCACTGTTCGCCCGGGGTTGTTCCTTAAAAACCGTTCGATTGCTTGAACGCAGAAAGTGTTCAGGGGACCCATGAAATAAACGTCCAAGGACTGCATTTTATGGCTGCAGTGAGGTGGTATGTATACCACAGCTGTATGATTAGCTCTGGCAAGCCTAATGGACTCAATGTTTTTAGTATGAGTGCTATGCCCATCTAATATCAACAATACTGGATCATCTTTTATGGGTTTAGCATGCATTAGAAAATGCATAAACCACTGTACAAAAATATCTGTCTGCATCCATCCAGTAGAGGGAAAGTAAATGCAGTCCTAGGCGGAGCTCCATCCGTCAATTCAGCCTTCATCTGAACCCGGGGAAAGATAATGAAAGGGGGGATGTAGATGCCCCCAGCTGACACACACATTACCAAAGAAGAAAAAAACCCTCTTTCGGCTGAGATGAGAGACCCAACCTGTCGTCTACCCCTTAAAGATAAAACTTTTGAGCTTATAGACTGGACTGGACTGTAGTGAGCCCAGTCTCGTCAGCATTGAAAATTCGATGGGCCGGGGGATTTGTGTTTGCCTCTTCCCTCGATCAGGATGTCAAAAAATTTCTTAATGGCAACCTTATTAAAACCACTAGCTCTTGCTGAAGAAGTTGTCTCAGGCAACCTTATCGTTGACTTTGGATGGCTTTTCCGGAAACCAGCGATCCACTATTTTCCAGCCATCCTAATATATTTATTAAAATTATGAAGAAGGTTGTTCTTCTCAGCAAGTTCAAATGCTGAACTTTTCAGATCCTTAATAGTCATACCGAAAAATCTCGTCCCCCACATTAGTAGATGGTTGTAGATTTCCTGTTCTTGTTCCCTAGTAAATACAGACTTAAAACCTTCAAATTCCTTTTTGTTTCCTGTAGCACGCATATTTTGGTTCATCACTCTCCTCTTCAAAGTATTCCTAGGAACATTATTTGTGGTTGCAGTGGTTAAGAAAGCCATACCGTCCTTCACAGCCTATATTGCTTTTAGCACATTACCTGAATCCCACGATTGCCTTTCTCCCTTGCGCTTGTAACTGTAAACCATCGCGTCTAAAACAAAACCAAATTAAAATATAGTTAAAACAATCATTAAAAATTATGAAATTTAAAAATATTATATTAGAATAATTATTTTTTTAACTTTTAATACCATGTTATGTAATATGAAGTGCTACAAATAATCGTTTATCACACATAATTATATTTAAAACGTGTATTAGTTATAATTTTAATATAATTGTATTAAAAACAAAGATAAATAGTGTAAACAAGCATAATGGCTACAGCGGCGGGCATACTAGCCACCTACTGGCCGTTGTGCCCGTCCAGGCGCCATTAACAAAAGCTTGTTGTAAGATGTCAACGAACAGCGATGAACCATTTCTTAATATTGAATTTTGTAGCCAAGTTACCACTATTTTACAACAACTATGTTTCAAAAAACTAGCTTGTTTTACTAAGTCTGTAATCATTACATGAAGTGAGGACTTACCTTAGATCAGAGGGTATGAAAAACACAAAAATTTCAATAACTTGTGTTCACGCACTTCTTTCTTATTCTAGTGACTCAACACAACTAAGGGGACTGTGAGGGTAACATTCACGCGTTTACCGCATAATAGCAGCACTGTACAGCCTTACGAACCCGCCTGGCCGTTGTGCCCGTCCTTCCCCTACACTTACTTATATCCCCAATTAATGTTATTTATTGATTATCTTTATGCCAAGAATTTAATAGAAAGCAACAGAAATTATTAGAGTTTGTATTTCTATAATATTTAATAATATTTAGCACCGCGTCTTACTACCCGTTCGGGTTATACGCTTTAAGTACTAATTACTCGAATAGATTAGGAATTGGGAAGGTTGAATTAGAGGAAGTGAGCCCGCATTTGCGTGGAGGGAGAGTGGAAAACCATTTAGGAAAAACCACCCCCAGTTCACCCGACCGAGATTTGAACCTCGAGCTCCCCGTCCTCAGCAGTCTAGCTCAACACGACAAGCGCGTTAGCCAACTACGCCACCGAGGCGGGTTTGTATTTATAGCTTATATTATAAAACTCTAGTAAAGTACATAATTCTTTAGTCTGGAAAACCTGAAGAAGTAAGGGAATTTTAAAATTTTAAATTGTGGGTTCTATGAGCGTCGTTTTATGTATGTGTATTGAAAAATATATTGAATTAGCTAAATCAACTGGGCTCAAAATTTTAATCTGCCATTATCGTTGATAGTATATTTTAAATTGAAAGGGCACCAGAATGTAGGGTCAATGTTTGATTACTAGACTTAATTTAAATCAAAGTAGGGTCTATATAGGGCTATTATCAACAACCTTAGTGTCTGATAGATTCAAAAATGGCTAAAACTACATTCATATATGCATGAAGTCATTATGATCATCTGATCCAGTATGAGTGACGGATGGACTGTAGGAAACTGTAGGGAGAGGGGAGGAAAGACTACATTAGGGGCATTGCATGAGGTTTGTAAAACATTATTAGATTTATTTAAAATCAATAAAAAGAGTTGATGGGTAAATAATTATTGTTAAATATAGGAAGACATTTCGATGTATACATGTTTTCTTCCTAGGTGTTTTACACCCTCCACTTACACTAGTATCCTTAATATATTATAGCTTATATGTTGTAGATATCTCTGTTCACCAAACTCTAACTACGATTTTTTTTAACTCAAAATAGCTTCAAGATGCATCCAATTTAAAAATAATTGCCACCAAAGAACCATTCTAAAAAGTTTATAGAGAAATCTAATCTTTTAAAAAATCGTCTGAGTAAGATCACTTTAAACAGCATCTACAGGAATTTAATTTTAAAAGACTTCCAGATGAAGACCCATCTAAATAGCTTCTAGAAGTCTCCAAATTAAAAAAAAAATCTGGTTGAGAACCACTCCAAATAATTTCTAGTAAAGTATGATTACCGTAAATTTTTCCAAGGGAAGACCACTCTAAATAGATTCTAAGGTCCTTCCTCTTTTAGCTTGGGGGCCAAGACTCTTAAAACACTATATTTTTGATAATGGCCCTTCTTTCACAAATAAGATTCCACTATAACTGTATTGCATTATTACTTATCAAGGAAAAATTTAGAAGTTACCTACTGATCATTTTTGTATAGTGACAAAAAAGGCATAGAAAAATGTAATACCCTTGAAAAATTAACCTCCTTCATAACTCTTCTAAAGCCATCCAGAGTCTAAAATTTGATCTGAGCAGTACCTCCGGACCTCTTTCTGTTAAACTCCTTCACTTTCCAAAAGCTTCTGGAGCCCCTTACTCCATACTTCTTTAAAAAAAACTTTATTGGACTACACCCTACCACTCTACAAACATAAACTGTTGAAGATTTTTTTTTTTAGCACCGTGTCTTACCACCCGTTCGGGTTGTACGCTTGTTGAAGAATTAAACGAGCTGTAGAACGTCTGTACAATGAGTATTAATCTGATTTAACGTCTTCCTTCAGTGCTAACTTTAATTCAGGGCTGGTTTGAGAACACAAATAATTAAAATGTATTCAATAAGAGATCTAGCTGAATTATTAATTATTTTAAATGGCTCCCTTATTTCTGCTTTCCAAAAAAAATAATTTATACTTCACTTTTATTAGACTCTTCCGATAATTGTGGCAACATCGGAAACGTCATTCACGAAATTAAAACTAATAAAGAACCTTTTTCAATCCTCGGTCTCGGCACAGATTTATCTGATTACCAAACCCTTCCTTCACCTCTGACAAGACGTGTATTAATCACAACTTGTGAATGTGAGGAATGCCAGGCCTCCACCGTGGTTCGGATTCCACGTTAAACTGTAGGTCCTCCATTTCATCTCACAATCACCCTACCATTACACATTAGCATAAGTGCGTATAACCTGAATGGGTAGTAAGACGCGGTGCTAATAATAATAATAATAATAATAATAATAATAATAATAATAAAGAACCATTTGTGAAACCCAATAACAGAAGAAAGGTTGACAGGACGCCATTTTATCGATTGAAAATCAGTAAGTGCGTGGATTAAATTATTAAATATATTGTAAAACATTTTGTGTAAATGAAATATAGAACAGTTAAAATCTAAGTGTGTCTGGTTTACAATAATATTATAGCTGGCAACAATATTTAATTCTAATGTTTATCTTTGAATTTTGAGGCTTGACTAATTTTATTGTTACACCCGAATGGTGACTACTTTTTAAAACAAAAAGGCTTTATAATTTATAACATTTTTCTAACGGTGAAGTGATAATATATGTGCTTTAATTGAATCAACAGCTAAGCAGGGATTTAAAGACAGCAAGGTTGGAATAGTAGATTTTAGTTAAGTCATACTTTATATAAAAATAAATACAAAAATAAAATTGCTAATTTTGATTACACCCGGGAAAAAAGTTGTTATATTAAAAAATATGTAGGGTATATAATTTTATGCAAAAAATATGTATAGTGCACACATAAGTTCACATATGTTCTATTAATTAAATTGTTATGTTAAATTATCACATAATAACATTTTTGTATTACGTTCACTTTTGTAAAATTCCTTCTTTTGAGTGTTCATTAACAAAAGTTTCACCAGGGCCTTTACTGTCGATATTACAAGTTTGATTGATAGCCATCAACTTGTTCTAAAGCTATAAAGCTTAACAGAGCAACAAGTAACACAAACAAATACACAGGCACAAACATCGTCATCGGATTAACTAGTTTTCTTATAACATTGGAAAAGTCTCAACGATACACTTTCGTTCGTTAATAGAGCAAATTCGTGTTAAGCTCTACTGCTGAGGACGGGGAGATCGAGGTTCGAATCTCGGTCGAGTGAACTGGGGGTGGTTTTTCCTAAATGGTTTTCCAACTCTCCCTCCACGCAAATGCGGGTTCACTTCCTCTATCTCAACCTTCCCAATTCCTAATCCATTAGAGTAATTAGTACTTAAGGCGTATAACCCGAACGTATAGTAAGACGCGGTGCTAAATATTATTAATAGAGCAAATAAGATATTATATAATACCTCACTGATATTTCAATACTACTCACTACACACTAGGTAATATACTTAGAGTCAAACCAATAAATGTTATCTTTAGTATATATATATATATATATAT
>CABFOW010002960.1:33105-86721 GCA_902141385.1 Timema californicum
GGTCCCGGCACAGATTTATCTGATTACCAAACCCTTCCTTCACCTCTGACAAGACATCTTGTGAATGTAGGGAATGCCAGGCCTCCACCGTGGTTCGGATTCCACGTTAAACTGTAGGTCGTCCATTTCATCTCACAATCACCCTACCGTTATACATTAGCGTAAGTGCGTATAACCCGAACGGGTAGTAAGAAGCGGTGCTAATAATAATAATAATAATAATAATATCTAACCATGCGGGAGGACACATGCAAAATTGTTTTCCAATATCTTAAAATATAGGTTCAATTAAAAGTTTGAAACTAAAAGAAATTGAACTAATTATGTACGAACGGTCTAAGGCGTCACTCACGTGTTAGAGTGGTCATTATAACTCTTACCCGCAAGAGCGCGTATTTGTATCTTTAAAGTATTTATAATGGTAGTGCTAAGGTCATATTATTGATGGAGTTATTAAAAAAAGCCAGGATTTAAAAAAATAATTGAATACTACTTGACATAAATTAATTAAAAGGTTTATTTGTTAAAATCTGAATTTATTTATAATGTATTTATATATTTAAATATAGAATCTCGGACAGTTTTTTTTAAGGTCCATGCAACTGGTTACTCCCATGTTTTATATTTTACACTAGCAGATTGTACATGGCCAGATTGTATTATTTTTATCTCTCTACTCCAAGAAATTTGGCTATTGGTGCTTACTGTTATTTTAACAAGGCAATTTAAACGAATTTATATATAACGTTATCTTAATTTGAGCTGTATGCGATCTAAAGAATATATACTTCAGATTATTTAGACGGCTTAAATAAATATGCCTGGTTAAAATAAGTTGTTGGGGCTTATATGTCACCTAGTTACATAGGCAAGGTGTGTTATGATTGAACATAAACACAATTTTATTATTCAAATTCTTCGTCATCATCATCTTCTTCTGAATATGTGTAATCACTCTCTGCGTCTGGTTGATTTTCACAGGTGGAAGTCTGCAAATGTAAGTGCACTTGAGGTCATTTTGACAGCAGACACATGTTTGAAGTTTGCAGTTGCAAGCTAGTAGATCTAAACACCTTGAGGTGTTGGCTGCCCCTCCATCCAGTCCACTACCAATTGCTCTGCTCCCTCGTGTTTTTCCAACTTCTACCCTCTCCCGATTATACTAGATGTATGTGGATCATTCAGAAGACATCTATCTCTTGCTTATAATGGTTTGATAATTCGAAATCCGTCATGTTAATTTAAAGAGTCCCTGCAAGGTGGAAGTTAATGATTCTCTATCTCACCCTTCTATGCGTAGAATATGTAATATCTCAAGTCACTCACGTGATGTACTGAAGATTGTGGTGCATACAGCAAGCATGAACATTTCTCCAATTTGTCCTTTTGTTCTTCAGAGAGATCCCATTCGTCTACGAGCATCGAAAATGTTTCTTGTGTATGTGTGTTGGCAGAAAGGATTTTGAATGCACTTACTTTTCCTTTTCCCGCAAATGCGCTTACTGTGTCACATCCGGTAAACGTATGGAGACCTATCATAGATTGACAAACATTATCATCAAAAGTTGAAGCTATTTTCCCAATGTCAAGGACTCGAATGCATATTTTAGTACCATATTTATGAAACAATTTAGCCATGACTCTGTCATGGAATTCCAAACACATAATAAACACATCGGTGTCATCTGAGCTTATCATTACTGCCTCATAACCCTCATTGGCAGCGTCTGCAGCATGCAGCAACAATCGATTATCTGCTCCTTCGTGTATACTGTTTGGATCGGGCACTCCATGTCACCCTTCAGAAGTGAATTGTAGCATTTATCTTCACAGTTCGCGAACAGTGTTTTATTCTCAAGTTTTGCAAAATACTCTGGTTTTCTCCATTTGTTAACAAGAAATATGATAAGAGTTGTTTTATTACTTACGTGTCTTAGGAATTTCCTACACTGTCTGATAATCTGGGAATATGAGATGCTCTTTAACTGTTGCCCAAGTTCTTCCCCTCTTACTGTCCTTTAGCTGTTCTTTATAGACGTTTCATTCTAAGTATCAAACACAACATCGATTATTTGACTCCTATTTTCCTCCCGCAAAGCCGTGGACAAGACAGAGATAGCCACCTAACCAAAGTTTGAATCCTCTCCTTTTACTCTCTGAACTAGAACCTTACCATCTTCTATCACGGTGGCTGAATTTACAGGGATTTCCTCATCAGAGTTAATGTTTTTCTGCAAATATTTTGCTAAAGCAGCTTTGTTTGTTTTTCGCAAGAGACCGTCTGGAGGTGCTAAAGCCCATGGCAAAGATCATAAGGGAAGAGACGGTACATCCGCCATTTTTAGGTTCTGGTTCTTTGCTGTGACGATGATTCGACAAAATAGTGCGTTTCTGCTTTCATGCTGATTGTCCTGACATTACTGTTCACTACTTTCTTCTTAACCATTAGTATTGAAGGTTTTTAGTTTGTTCATTATTATCATAATTGCTATTTCTAATAATGAACCTCACAATATTAGAAATTATCAAATTTTTCTTATTTACATCAAGGCATCTTAGGAGTGGAGCGATAATACACAAAAGGCCAAACTTAATGACTTACTATCACATATTTTCCATCTCTAGGCTTCTATACCTTGCCATAAAATCATATTAAAGCCCATCCCCCCAAGTGGTACCGATAACATGGTGGGCGCAAGGACTATATATCTGATAATGTCCAAACCTATGTTTGCCGTTCTCTTGTGCATTCTAAACCTTTCAAAAAGTCCATCTCATCCCACTTTAAGAAATGTTTATTGTGATTCCGTGGTTTTGTTGTTTCCCATGTAGCAGGCATTATTATTGCAAAGTCATCACCTCCAAATTTATTTAAAATATCTAATATATATATTCTATTTTCTAGGCTAAAAAACGTGTACACACCATGCTTTAATCAAAAATTTTAAGCTGCCTGGGTACCTAGGTTAAACCGTGTAGGAAATTTAAACCATCTCATATGATGGTTTAAATTAATCTTGGCTTAAACGGCATAAATATTTTTTGGAAAAACATATATGGTTTAAACTATGGGTTAAAAACTTGTTTCTGCGTTTAAACATATGTAGGGAGGAAAGTGGGCCTAATAGTCTTACAATCGTACAGCCTGATACTCCTGTAAAAATGAAATGATGTGAGGAGATATGACATTACAAACATTTCATATTAAAGGACAATATGGTTTTTATTAATATTTTATATGGTTAATAAGTAAATTACAGTTTATAGGTATGTATAGCTGTGTATGTAGATAGGCTACGCTATAGCACTATCGTGCTTGGGTAAAGTTAGCGTTTTCAATGGGGTGCGACAGCCACCCTATGATTGCGCTCGTTTGTGCACTCAGTTTGTAGACTAGGTAATGTTTTCTTTCTAAGATGTTTTTATTTATTAATTGCCGTGACTGGTTTATAATTTACATGGCTAGCTCAGGATTGTACACGAAGGAACTATCAAAATTATGACAGTTGGATGTTCACCAATAAAGCAAGAATGCTATAGCTAAATACGTCGAAGCTTGATCTAGTACATTATGAAGTCAAAGAGACTAGAATATTATGAAATATATCAATGTCCAAATTTGTTTGATACACATACAATCAAATTTCTGTTAAATCTCATTTCTGTATTATTATTGTATTGATTTTTGGAAGAAAGCTGTCATAATTTTAGTTTCAAGCCTGTCCAAACTACATAAACAGAACTTTTTTTCTTTACATTTTAGTAGATAAATTTTATATAAAACTCTTAATAGCTATAGCTGTGATTAAAACAATATTTGGGAATAGTTAATAGTATTCTTTCATATACTTTGTACTGTCAACAATTTTACTCACTCTAATAAACTCTATTTTATTTTTAAGAAAATTTGCAATTATGAATTGTGTGAAAACATTGTTCTATTATAGTAAAATAATCTTACACTGAAAGGGTTTTCAGTGTATTTTTTTATTTCTATTCACAATTACTAAAATTAAAAGATATTTAATTTTCCATACAAATACGACAAGGTGTTGGAAGAGTGTAATTGGACAAATCATAATATTTTTGTTGTGTGGACCTAAAAGTGCGCTCAGGGAGATAAGCTTCATTTTCAGACTTGATTTTATTATAAACTTATTTAAAACAGATTTGCTCACTCTAATTGCATATGAGTATTAAATAATGTTAAATATAATATTTCAATTGTTTAAAATAAGAAGGTATAACCGATACCAATTATATACTTATGAGACTCTTTTCATTTTATTTTCTATGCATTTAACTTTATTTTTTAGTTTATAAAGTAGAATATCAGTGATATATTTTGTTTGTATTAATTTGACAACCAAATGTAAAAAATAAATGAAACCTCTACAACACAAGTATTTAATTTTAATTACTGATAAAGTTTGTGCACCCTTACTTCCCGTTACAGTTATCTGCGTATTTACTCCAATGGATGAGGAATGAGGAAGGTGCAATTTTTGGGAAACGTGCCCGTATTTGCGTTGAAGGAGAATTTATTTATTTTATGGGGAAAAAACCTCTCAGTACACCCGATCGCAATTCATACATCGATATCCCAGTTATTTGCAGTCCAGTCTAATGAAAAAGTGAATCCTAAAGAATTTTAACCGCATAATCGGGTCACAAAATATTTATTAATTCATTTACAAGTTAATTTCCAAGACTGTGCGTCGCTTACTGTAGAAGCACGAGGTGGGGTAAGGGATTACCGCTTCCTGGACTATTGTACTGGGAGGGAGGGCCGCTTTTAGCTCTCAGCTTGTCTTTCTCATGAGGAACATTTTGAAAGTGAGTTGTTTTAAAGAATAATTACTTGGAAGCGCTGTTATCACTGGATATTCTAAGTTCTACTTGACTCGAGGGGCGCTTCAAATCTCCCGTAAGGCTGTGTATCTGTTATTTCCTTGTCTGTGACCTTGGATCGAAACACTAGTCACTTGCTGGGTATGCATCGTGGTTTAGGAGAAAACGCCTATTATGCAGTTATTATTTAAACTACCGGTTACCTTGAGGACTTTTTTGATATAATTTTATATGAAGATGGTAATTTAACCCCGGCATGATAGATTTATCATATTTTGAAATTATTATACCTATGGACTAGAATAAAATGTTTACCACGCCGTTGGCTTGCAAGACATTCCGTGTTCAGATCTTGATTCGCTAGAAAACACCCTCCACGCAGTTGTCCTTTAGGCCCTTGTTCCAATTCATGGTAATGGTAATTGAACCAACCTCAGTACATTACTCGCCTTACCTGACTGATATAGATTACGGTTTGCGATAAATAACTTACCACGCAGCTGTCCCTTGTACCTTTATTATTCACATTTTGATAGTGGTTATGAGACTCAAAATTTAATATAAAACTACCTACCTGATAATCGTTGTTTTTTCACTTGGGGTGAAAACATTTGTGTGGTGCAATGGTAATTGAGCTACCGTGGCGTATTTCATGTGCATTTTTGTCACCCAACCCAATTCCTCGGCAGGTCTGTTAAGATTAGTCCATCTCCATTGTACGTATTAGCAGGAGAGGGGGTACAAAAAGCCTAGGCTGCATCCAGGTTGTCATACAGGCTGACGGGGCCTAGGACACACCCGGGCCACGGCGATGGCGAGGCCATGGCGCTGTCTACCACTGGGAAATAGTACAAAGGAGGCTATACCACGTTCTAGGCCGAAATTAGTCATGTGATGGTCATTATGAAAGTTGTTTGTACTTGGCGCGCTAGGACTTCAGGTCTTTTAACTGGATTAAACTACATACACAATCAGAAGCGGATTTACACTATAGGCCCACTAGGCACGGGCCTAGGAGTGGCGACTTTTGGGGGTGGCACATTTTGGATAACATTATTTTAATATTTCGTTTTTAATAATTACGTTTATGGCGTGTACATGCCTGATTTTCTTTCGTAGAAATTTTTTCTCGAATACTAACTTCTGCCTTCTTTCCCCCCTCTCCACATCTCTTTTCTCCGAAACCACCTAAAGCCCTTGAAAAAATTGGGGGCTGGGGGGGCGCAAAACGTTTAAATCCACCCCTGTACCAGGCAGCTGGGACTTAAGGTATTTTTGAACACTGAAATGGTCTGCTCTCAACTTCCCTGACTCATGGTAAGACGCAGTTCAGAAATAAAACTTATATCGGCAGCAGTATGCCGTATTTATTAGAACAGTGGCCGATTGGTCTAAGGCGTCAATCTCATATCAGACTAGCGTGCTGATGATGGGGAGATCGGGGCTCAAATCACGGTCGGGTCCCGTGGTTATTTCTACATGGGTTATCTTTCGTCTTTCACGCGAATGCGGGTGAGAGTACCTCTAAAATACTTCCTCTCTCATCTCTAACCCATTAGAGTACTTATCATATATCCGTATAACCTGAACTGATAGGAAGATGTGATAAAAAAAATAGGGACAGCCGAGTCACAAAATATGTGGATTAAATAAGGAAAAACGAAGCTTGAACGTCATAAGTAGGTAGAGAAAAGAGATAAGACCGGGAGGAATTTCACTTTTAGTATTTTTAGTTGTGTTTTTTTTAAAAATTCTTATCGTTCGCTTGTCTATGACTCGATTGGAATAATTTATAAATTTTTGGGTATTCGGTTTTGTTATATTTTTAATTCATTTATAAATATATTCATTGCTCTAAAAATTGAGTCTGATTGATTAAACATAAATTAGAAACATATTTTAAATGTAAAATATTATTTTAGTGTACTGAAATTAAAATTCTCCGACAAAGGTTTGGGAGGGTAGGCAACATGCCTTTATAAAGCTTAATGAATAGTACTCTTCTATTTTTTTCTTATGTTTTTCAGATAAATTAAATTGGTTCTCTTGATAAATGGACATCTCAAAATGAAGCTCTATGAACTCGAAGGTAAGTTGATAATGGGTAGGCTACAATATTAAGTTCTCAAAATATATAATTATTTGCAATAATATATTTCTTTCACATTTAACTAAATATATTCTTTTAGTTCGAATTTTAGAAGAAAGGGAATTTTTTGCTTTGTAAAATCAATGTACACTGAAAAAATAAATTTAGAAAATCCACACGATAATAAAATACAGTTAATCACTATGAAATCTGTATAAAATATGTATCCGTCATATACATAATTATAATAAAGGTTTTCGTATTTATTATTGAGCTAGATGCAAGTAAGTGCCTGGCACAACCCAGGTGGAGTTATTGGTCTTTTATAAATTTATCTGGATTGAAGATTTAAATCCTTCCTTGGAAAATAATCCCAATATAAAACGAATCACTATTAAATTCAACAGCACAGAATGATAGCAAACTATATTAACATCACAAACCTGTGATTTCGCAATTAAAGTCTTCACGCGAACAGGCCCCGTGTTTAAAAGTTGATATCACAAGTAAAAACGCATGAGTCACCGACCGATGTGGCAAAATCTTGAAACATTTACATAATATACTGTTAATAGTAAACGTACAGTATCGCAACAGATATGGACAAAATAATAACCAAACATGATTTTAAAAAGCTTAATACTAGGTATTATTCACATCAATCTTTTAGAAGCGATTAGGATTATTTAAAACAATTCATGTAATCGAATTAATTGACATTCAAGATGGAAATTTAACTTAAGTAAAATCGAAAATTGGAAGGCAGATGTGGATTGGTTTAACGCCTTATAACGTTAAAAGTGTATAAACTTTGTCCAACATAAAACAAACAATAGAAAATTTATTAGCTGATACTAAATCGTTATATTTCATTTATAATTTTATAACAAATAAATCCATACAAATTAGCCTAGAGCATAAACCTCAAAATGCTAACATAATCTAGTTTAGGTTAGGAATAGCTACCTTTTAGGCTTGTATATTTTATATTATACTTTGCCACAATTGAATTATAATTTTTATAGTTAGTGAAAAAGTGGTGACACGATCTTATTGCACAAAAGAGGGCTATGTCATGTCCTACAAAGACGTTAGGCCCTACTGATGTGAGATGACAGATGTACTTGTATTATGTATTGTTTGGTCTATGCTAAAAAAAGATTTTAAAATAATTTTCAACAACAAAACCTGAGATAGACTAGTCATAAGTTTGTCAAAAATACTAGGTACAAAGTTGAAGTTTAAACTAAACCTTTATGAACTATGAACGTTAGTTAATTTATTCTAACTAGTTTATTTATAATAGCCTAAAACTAATTAAATTGGTTGGTTTCTTGACATAGTTCTTGGCTTTACTCATATTTGAGAAAGTTTTAGAATAAATATAGATAGTGACAGATTTACTATAGTATTTCTGTTGTCGATTTGAACCGACTCGTTTCCCTTTTATTCACTTCACTCCTATCAAAGAAAATGCCAACTGCTTTATTAGTATTTTTATATCGATTTGAACAACTCTTATTTAATATTGTGGTGCTTTTTTATAGATTTGTTTTATTGAAATTAACTTATTTAAATAAAGTTTAAACATGTTTGGCACATCAATAATCTATGATAAGCTATGTTCTTCAGAATTACTTTCATTCAAGTGTTTCAGAATTCTGCCACTATCAGCGCTACATTCATCAACGTACGGTGCCGCTAATATAGAAATAAGTAAAAAAAAAACCTATCTCAGAACCCTCAGTTTTTCCTTAGTGCTTATCAGGGGCGGATCCAGATCATTTTCATAGGGGGGTAATAATTATAAATAACATTGTTACTTACAATGTTAAATTTCTGTTTAAGGCCGTTTGATGGTTTCTCATTCAATTTTAATCCTATTTATGTTTTAAACCGTTGTCATCAGAGACTTTCAAGATAAAAAAGGACCAATAATATAATACTTGAAGACTTGACATTTTTAAAATAAAAGATATATAAAAAACCTTAAGGTAAAATTACATATCTAAAAAAGGTACAAAGAGATTTAATTACTTAACACATATTGAATTAATTGTTTATAAAAGATTATTAAAACTTTCGTTCCACTAAATTTACATTCAGATCGCCATATTCCGGAACTACTCCTAATTTAAAGTCTGTCCACCAGGCTTCGTCCCTCACCACTATCAGGAACGTCCAGGTCGATAGAACTTAGGTCCGATTATAATCAACAGTACATTAGAAACCTCTTTAAGAGGTGACTATAGTAAGTGTAAGCCTCTTTCTGTTTTGAGATTATTTTGCACAATGTAAGCTTAGGAGACATATGTGCATAAAAAAGAGCAAGCGTTGCTATACCCGGATTTTGGTAGGAATAACAGTATCTGTTGGTAACTAAATATATTTTAATATATCCATACATCAATTCATGTTATCGGCAGTGGTCACTTTTGATATATATTGTCAATACCGATAAAATAACACAAATAATATAACACGTTATCAGTTTTGGCCGCAAATAAATATATTTGAATTTTCTAGACTCTTCTTCCAACCAAAATCAGGTTATAGCTCTGAGGAAGTACCGATAATGTTACTTAAACTTATTAATATCAACTGTACGCAATTTTTTATCGCCATAATTTTGAATTATTTTGAATCAACAGAATATCGTAAATGGGTTCATCAGTTTCAGATTCTCGTGTAAATCAAGATTCGATGTAAACGCAGATGGCAAACAGGTTGAATAGTTTCAATCCTTGCAGTTCATGAGCTGTCAGGTGAAGTGTAGTTTTGTTCACTTCTTAAAACAGTTGTATCTCCATAGAATAAATTGCTTTTGCCATTCAGAAAACTTTATGAAATGCACCAGGATTCCTAATTTGAGTATATGTGATAGTCAACCCAATCAGTAATGCTGCAATGCTAGGAAGTTCCTTGTAGTCATTCTTTGGATAAGTCTCTCTTAACGGTAGAAATACTAAATCTCTCTGAATTTCTGACACGGTTATTACTGGAGTTTCTAGTTATTAATAATTATGATTAGGATCAGACCTATTTTCCTATGATATCTTAAAAATCAGTATATCTATATCAGTAGAGGGCCCAATACCCACGTTGAAGAGGTCTGAAAGAAGCACTTTGTGTGGTGTCAGCAAGCTAGTCACGGCAGATTTCTTCCAATTAAATTTTTCTAAAACTATACTCGTTTTATTTTTCATCCTTTGTTTATGTCGTGGTATTAACGCATGTCCCGACGACAAGAGAATCGCAGTTCAATCACCGCAACTGTTTAGTTACTGCTTCAGCTGCTGCTTGGTCAAAGCCAGAGGAAAACTTTACAACACCAAGGATTTTAGTTGTAACTTCAACTGAAGAGGAAACTAGGACAGTTATCCGTTCTACTTTATTAGTGCCACTCACATCAGTCAGCAGCATACATTCTTAGTGGACAACTTATGTATAGGCTTGGTGATCCTCTTTAATTAGGTGTATAACTTTACAGCGACATTGCTTGTGATGGTCGCTGGATGGTATTCTTGGAAATAATTGCAGGAAATGTAGAACATAAAACTTTGATTACAAACGTCAACATCATTTTTAATTTCCTGATACTGGTATTAGTTTGGTCCACCACAGTTGATACCGTTGAATATACAACATGTCTGCATTTACGTCCAACACATTTACATGTTTTGCATTGTGATGTAATAAATTCTTCTTTGTGGATTATTCTTCAGTTTTAATGTTTATATTGGCGACATCACTCTAATAGTTTGAGATAGCAGAATTAATATTATCTTTGCCACTATCTCTAGATTTTTTTATTTTTGATCTTTAATATGACTGATGATGTTGGGAGCTTACAAAAGCTGCTACGCTTTGATAAAATTGCTTTATACGTAGAGCTCAACATTTCTTTTTCTACAGGTACTATATAACCGGTTATTGTTTAGCTAATAGTCATGTTCTGTACATTTAACATGTATGTTTTTTCTCTAACTGTGTAAAAAGGCATATGGGCAGAGTAATAAACCCTATTTATATATTTATTATGATGTTAATCAAACTATCAGCTCCTTACCAACCGCTCATTAGAGTCCAGGGCCAAATTTAAAAAAACAACTCAATATCAGCAGCGTGGGGAACTTTCAAATATTAATCTAATAAACTGAAGTTTTACGAGTAATATTATTGCATCACAAAAAACATTTAAAGGAAGAAACATAACAATTTTCGTTTTTAAAATTTATTATTATTATTATTAGCACCGCGTCTTACTACCCGTTCGGGTTATACGCACTTACGCTAATGTGTAATGGTAGGGTGATTGTGAGATGAAATGAAGGACCTACAGTTTAACGTGGAATCCGAACCACGGTGGAGACCTGGCATTCCTCACATTCACAAGATGTCTTGTCAGAGGTGAAGGAAGGGTTTGGTAATCAGATAAATCTTTGCCGGGACCGGGGATTGAACCCCGGCCGCCAGCATAGAAGTCTGACACCTTACCCCTGGACCACCAGGTCACCTTTTAAAATTTAAATAGTATTTTTGGGATCATTATCATCGCACTCATTGGATTTTATTTGATCCAGATTTTTGCTGTAAAGATGCCATGATTGAGGTATGGTTAATTAATAGCACTTAAACACTCCAACAGTATTTATGCATACGCATTATTAAATTTATTGCTGGGTTTATTATAGACTTATAAACGAGTATATAAAAGAGAAATGAAATCAATTTGCTTGGGCAGGCAACCAATTATGCAGATTAATTTTTAAGAGATTCTTAACACTTTTTCAAATTTAAACCTCAAAAGTTTTTTGGTTCTTTACGTTTAAGAATGTTTTCGATTATTCCTTTTCACAATTTAAAAAATTTGGAAACACCCAAGACAACCAGAATTTTGAGCTACTGAACCTTTGCTCCATACAAACTTTGTTGTCACTTTTACTTTTTACTATTTCTTATAACTTTTCTTGAAGATAATTCTTCCTAGGTAGAGAAACCAGTGAAAATAAACCAACTCTATTGGCTTCTGGGTAAGAAAATAGCAATATACCCATCCTAATGCTTTGTCTAGGTGATCTAACTAGTAATTTATTTGAAAATAACCTAGAAATATATTTTTATTTTGTAAAACTAATGTTTTATTGGCATAATGAGAGCTTTAATTTGACATACAACTTATAATAGTAAATCTAAAATGAGAATACTGTTAAATAAAATAGGTGTAATAGTGGACATTTATGTTTGTCATGCCAAGGAAGCCACGATGTCACACTGTTCAGTGGTGAGCTTACAATAGGAAATAGAGGGAATCTTAGAAGTTATGAAACAGACCATAGCAACTGAGCGAGCATCTCCTACATGCTCTCTTCATTACAAGCCATTTGGTTTTTCATACAATTAGCCTTACGCACAGTTTTACTTACGGGTATCTCACACAAAGTGGAGGGCAGTGCATCACGTGAACAAATTAAAACACGTTGCGTTACGTTTGATTACATCCCTTAAGTTGAGCATAAGTTTGGACACGTCACCGTAAGTTTTGAAATATACCACGTGTTGGTTGGTTTTCCTTTATAATTGTTAAGGATTTAACATTCATGTTGAAATACTTAAGTGTCCTTGATAAATATTTCGTAGTTCTAAGATCACAATTATTTTTGTTGGGGCCAATCACAAAATTATCATGGTTGCATAAAGCGTTTTACCCTATTGTTTTTGGAGCTCAAGAGTTTAAGTAAGAAAACTTTTTCAAACATTTCAAACTAAGTTATTTTACTACTTAGATTGCCGGTAACGAAGAGATCTGGGCTAGAATACCATTTGAGTGTGCCGAAGAGATCCCCGCCTCCCTCCCCCTAAATGTATGCTTCCACTCCATACAAGATTGGGTATATTTCTTATTAAATTAATCTCTAATCCTGTGATTTAAATATGTGGCTAGGCCAGACGGGTAGTAAGAGACGGAGCACACGATATTGAGGCTAAAGCGATGTGAGCACATCACCGAATGCGAGGAGCAATGTGGTCACGTGTCAACGTGTCGCAACTCACCGCACTGTCGTTTATATTACAGACTTTTTAGTTGATATAACAAAGAATTGTTTTTACACATTGTTGATTTAACGTACAATTAATTATACGCTTTGTTGGTATGCGCAACATTCGTTAAAGGGTGTCGGTACGCCTCAAATAATTGTCACACGACAGATTCACTTTAAGTCGACAATTTATAATATCTTTGTGCTTATTTACCTTCCTCCACACTTTTTTTAAACTGTAGCATTCTTGTGCTTGACGTATTATTATTATTATTATCACCGCATCTTAGTACCCGTTCGGGCTACACGCATTGACGTAATACTTAGACTCATTGGGCTAAGGACTGTCTTGGAAAGGGGTACATGTTGCCGGTTCTTGTGAATCTTATCTTTGCCGAAACCTGCATCGCCTAGTTTAACTGACAGCTATCTGCAGGGCCTGGGTAGAAGCTAATAAACAATCTTTGCTCCGACTCTTGTCCCAATTATGTTGGCTTATAATGATACTTTTTATTTTTTTAGCTGCTTATGAGACTGATAACACAATACATATTAATGAAATTCTGGTAGGAAGAACCTTTAAAAAATTTGTTTTGCCGTTACTATCGAAAATATTTTACTGCATTAGTCTATTAGTATTATTTTATATGTGTAGATATAATCTGAGTCCAAAGAACTAGTTTATTTATACTCAGTATAGAGTTAGTTCTTCGGAACTCACAGTAATAAAAGTAGGCCCATTGATGTGGTGCAAGTAAGATTACATTTCCATGTACTCCACATAAATCTGCATCCTAAACAATAATTGTGTATTTCATGCTTGATTAATGTGAACAAAAGAACTATGGAATTATAGTTTATTCATTTAAACTTTGGAATAATTTTTCATTTATCATTATGTCCATAAGCGTAGTTATATAGGCTACTTATTTCTCTGTAGTCAGGGATATCTTCAAAGTAAATATGTTGATAGTAATATATCCAAGTTCTTTCAAGCTATCTTGTCAAATCATCAAGCGTATTTTATTCAGGCTACTAATACATCATACTGAATAAGTGTATTTAATGAATGTTGATGTGTAAATCTTTCTCATTGTAATTGTTTTGAAGCGTTATATCAATGCTGCCAGTAGACTAATGTATAATCAAATTTTATACAGCATTTATATAACTTGGAACGACAAGAAATTGAAGAAATATCACAATTTTCTATATATTTTATTTACGCGTACCTATAGTAAACATAGAGAGTCCAGTAGCCCCATGGCTTCTTTGGTGCTGACTGACAGCTGACGGCTGACAGCTAAAAGCTTTGAAAAGCTACCAGACCCGATTATGTTTTCCTACGCTGAGCCATATGATCTGCAAAAACATGTGTTTAGTAGCTGTCACTTCTAACGGTCAAAACTTTAGGTATATACCTAAATGTTGATTGTCAGAAGTCAGCTGTGAGCTGTCACTCAGCACCAAAGAAGCCATTCCTTCTATAGCGTATAACCCGAACAGGTAGTAAGTCCAGGTGCTAAGAAAAATCCTTCCATTCCGCTATGTACCATTCTACATGAACGCACCTTTATGGTTTTTTCTACTCATCCTAACCTAACCTGGACATAATGTTATTTCGACTCCTACCCCCCCCCCCCTTTTTTGGAAAAATAACGTTCCGGCACTTATGATTACGCTACTATTTTTTATATTAAATATAGTTAGCCGTGTCGATTCATTTTATGACAACGGGTGGGCTGTAAGTGGGAGGAGCGTTTTAAGAATATTGTTTTCTTATTTGGCAAAGATGTTGCCCCCCCCCCTCCTTCCAAATAAATTATGAAATTATATTAAAGCCTGTTCACGGTAGGAGTTGTTTTCTGAAAGGCCTTTTTCCCTACTAGAATGCTATTATATAGTAGGATATTGGTAGGAAAAAGGACCTTTCAGAGAGCAATTCCTACCGTGAATGGAGTAATAAGTCTTATTATTGTTATTATAGCACTTGCATTTCTTCAACCCAGATATATCACAATTAAAATAGGGACCTTTCAAAATAAAACATAAATGTTCTAAGACAGATAGTATTATTGAAAATATTGGGATTTGACATCTCTCCATAGTGAAGAAAATACGGAATTATAGTTTACTTTGTATCTCAAATAAAATAGGATATTATTACTATACCTATAATAAGAATTTGCATTGAAGGGCAAAACTTCCTACCTCTAGCGCTTTTTCTTTTCTTCTTCACTTTCATTTTACATTTTTTGCCTGCCTTCCTTAGGGCAAAACTTGGACCCTCAGCACCCTACCTCCAGATTCAACGGATCTGAGTAGAAGTCAAAATAAAATAGTATTTTTTTTGTAAATAATTGAATTTTAAGTAAAACAATTCCAAACGATGGTTATGACGCCATGTTTAGAGTAGATAGCCTATGTCCCTGACGGCACAGAATAATATTTTATGAGATATGAGGAAAAACTAAAGAATTGCCTTTTGATTTGATCCCCGGGATCTCAATCCTTTATCATGGTATGAAGATTGGTGTAAGAGTTGTTCAGAGTTCCCTTCATTTGCCTCAAATTATTATTGCTATTACTACATCAGGTTGTGTTAAGAGTCTACTTTATAGCAATGTATGCAGGTTTTGGATTTATCAAAGTATCAGTAACAATTTGATTATTTGAAATATTATTTTTGCACCGTGTCTTACTACCCGTTCGGACAATACGCCTCTATAGGCCTATTATTATTTTGTGTGTTAGAGATTAGGAAGGTTGAATGTAGAGGAAGTGTGCCTGCATTTGCGTGAAGAGAGAATGGGAAACAATTTAGGTAAAAAAAAACCTACATCGGCAGCCTAGTCTATTGCGAGCCTTAGACCTTGCAGCCACCGAAGCAGTTTATTTGAAACTCTAATAAATAAACAAATTTCATTGTAATATACATTAACACTAAACATATTTTAAACTGTAACCTATGTTTATGTTTGTCTGGTGTTTGTCTTACACAAATATATCTGAGTCCAATTATAGGCTTATATTTTTAAACTGAGAAATGGCGACTTGCGTAATTGATTGGAAATATAATTTAAGTTTATTTGTGTATGTCACCATCATTTGTTTTGACGAACATTTCCCCTCCCCCTTGCCCTCACTTCCTTCCTACACACCGCTCTCTCTTTTTAATATAGTGTTCTTTGATTGATTCGCAGTATGCATTAATAGGATGTCACAGACTGGCGCGAAATAATCGCTGCCAATGCGAATATTTCGCTTGGATTAATTCGCCTATATACATCAAACTTGCGTGGCGGCAGTGTAGCGTTGTGACTGCTATCGTGTGTGTTTTTTTCGCCGTGGATTTAATTTCACTGTCGAACGTGTTTTAATCATGGCTGCGTTTATTTCACGTGCTAGAAATGCAGACAGAAAATTTAATATAAATTTTTGGAAAATATCCTATATTTTATGATTTATCACACGAAGATTACACAACCACCAACATCAACACATATAATATTATAATCTTTGTCAACAATAGCCATGAACCCTAGGGAAAATTTATTTAAATAACACCAGTAGTTTGACCCAGTTTTGTCTGAATACTTAATGCTAGCATGATTGCCATCCACACTGCCAATACAGTTGGGTATTAGCCATAAATTAGTAAACCCTTCAACAGATTGTTTCTAAATTTCCATTGTGACGAGGTAGATTTATATTTTATACATATATATATATATATATATAGATTTATATTTTATACATATATATATTGTATTGTATATGACTTCACAAACATTTATTACAATTCCGTTCACTTTTAAAACCCAACTAAAAAAATATAGACAATTGTGTACCGGTGGCAAGAAATCATTTTGTAAAAGAAACTATAAATGTTTTCATTATATTACAATAAACACATTTCTCTATCATTTAGTACAATTTAACGTCAATTAAAAGTTAAATGTTTGTAAGCGGCTTTGTTTAAATGATTCTTAGATGAATTTCTTGGTTTAATGTTATTTTTAATCTGCAGACAAAGCATAAGCCTAGTAAATATGTTTGAGAATAATTATCATTTTATATTTCAACATTCTTATTGTACTAAACTAAAATAAAGTGGTACAATTTTATTTTAATTAAAAAAAATGTTGTGGTGCTATATGCTGCGACCTATCGGTGTAAGGTTGAACAAGATGGACCTCTCGTCAAAACTCTAGGCAGTGATGCCAAGTGTTGCACTGTGATTCACAGATCCTTGCAGGAAAAATATCAATTCGACTACGTTCGTTTAAGAAATCAGTTGTGTGAATACGATGTGTTTTGCAATGGAAGCCGTTTTTGTAAAAAGTAGATCGAAGAAAATAAAATAAAAAAACAACTTTATCTCTCAACTAGAGGAAAGAAAAATAAATGTTCTCCTCTTGTGAATTAGATTAAAGAAAAAGGTGTTATGAATTTATCATCGTTTCTGCATGGAAATTACAATTTTAATATTGTAATTTAGAATTCATCCATTAATTTTAAATCATGTGCGTAGAATACCTAATTAATATAATTACGGGGCCCGCTTTGGTGGTCACATGATTTAAGGCACTACTCTCGCAATAAACTGAACTGCCGAGGACGGGGATCGGGGTTTGATCCCAGTTCCACTCACCCTCCACGCAAATCTGAGTGTATGTCATCAAAAAGCAAACTTACTCTTCTCTAACACATTAGTTTAATTAGTACATCGGCGTAAAACCCACACGGGCCCGGTTCACTTAGGTGTACCAATCAAACACTTTGTCCCTACCTTTGGTAATCTGATCGGTAAACAAAGTCCATAATTTGGTATTGATGATACAGGGTTATCTAAATCATTATGGACTATTGGCAATTTTAACAATAAATAGGTGACCTGGTGGTCTAGGGGGTAAGGTGTCAGACTTCTATGCTGGCGGCCGGGGTTCAAGCCTCGCTCCCGGCAAAGATTTATATGATTACTAAACACTTCCTTCACCTCTGACAAGACATCTTGTGAATGTGAGGAATGCCAGGCCTCCACCGTGGTTCGGATTCCACGTTAAACTGTAGATCCTCTATTTCATCTCACAATCACCCTACCATTACAGATTAGCGTAAGTGCGTATAACCCGAACGGGTAGTAAGACGCGGTGCTAATAATAATAATAACAATAAATACACTTATCGCAATATATAAATGTCTTGAAACTATTTTGCTATCAATTCTAACTCTGGATAATGAAAGGGGAATGGGGGCACTAGTGAACATGAATTGACCACAACTTTTTTTAAATTAACACAGGTCCATATTTCATTTTGACAATTATTATTTAACAAAATAAATTCATAAAAAATATCATTTTTATCTACTCGCACCCCTTGGGTGCCATAGCATGCCAAGTCAAAGAAATGGAAATGATGTAATCTTTAGAGAGGAAGGGGAGGGGGAACACAAATGCTAAGATGAGGATGTTACTCAACACATATAAGAGTGTGCATTGTAAAGATTATTTCCATGTCTTTTTTTTGTTCTTGTGCTATTAGAAATACTTCTCATCTTATTACCATCAATGTTATCCGTAAATTTACAATAATGAAGTAGGGTGGATATTAAATACGGTAATTTAGAGAAAGTGTTCCTACATTTGCGTGGAGGGAATGAGCAATCACGAGAAAAAATCAACTGAAATTTGTAGCACAGGTCCCTGATAAATAAAAATTAAAAACATAATTTTAAGTGTGTTCATTGCAGAAGTTTTGATGAAGTACTTTGAATGTATAAAGCTGTAGAATGCATGTATTATTATATACTGTGTGTAGCAAAAATTATAAAATAGCTAGTGATGTATAGATATTATGAACACCCGTGACCCAAAAGTCGTTGATAAGGGACACATAGATTATAAAATTATCATGCTTCAATGTAAAACTTGTGTGTAAACCTATTATATTTGGTCAAAATTGATAGATATTTTCCATACAATTGGGTGAAAAACCTTTTATTGCAGTATATTTCTACATGTTTTATTGTAATTTTAAATACTTATTTTTAGAGTAAGTGTTTATAATTTTTGTGGTGGAGGCAATAAAGGTTACCCATGTAATATTTATTCCATACAAATCCATTTTTAAAAATTAAATGTTTCTTTTTGCAGAAAATTGTTTTATACGACTATCTTCAAATTTGAATATATATATACACACATATATACATAATATGTATTTTATAATATTATATTTTTATTTAAATCATATATATAAATGTAATATTATGTAGTCTGGTCGAAATATTTTCTTTCAGTAGGAAAATGTCAAGATTCAAATTTTTGTCAAATAAACAGAACATTTTTGAATAGATTTTGTTTTTAACAACTACGCTAATGGCTTTAGGGATCAAGAAGGTAATATTCATAGGAAGTGTAACCGCATTTGTGGGGAGGTAGCGGGGAAAACCAACCTCAGTACAGCCGACCGAGATTCGAACCTGGATCTCCCCGTCATATGAAGTATAGTCTACTGCAAGAGTAGTGCGTTAGACCACGGGGTCACCAACGCGGGTGTTAAACATATTAAAATATGTTTAAACGGATATAGCTATATTTTATAATCGAATATAATTACTAAAAATAGGTTAAAAGATTTTGAAATTCTTTATAGTTAAAAGTTCAGTGGCTTAACTATAGGGTGGTGCAAAATGCCGCAGGACCCTGCCCAAAATAGGGCCCACCACGCAGGTCTACCCACCCAAAATGAATTTAGTAAGAGATGATAGCGTTGTCCTTTTAAGTCTATTTTTGTTTCGTAAAGATCTTATTATTCAATCAAAAATTACTCAATAGTCACTTTATTGCGCATAATTTATGCTGTACAAAAAATGTATGTACATATTTTTCTGTAAAATCAATAGAAACAGCTGAAAGGTCATTTTCAAAACTTTACTAAAAATGATTTAAGAATCATTTGAATCAAGAAAGGCTGCAGGGATTATCTATGTTTTCTGTTGAGCTACTGCCATAACTTGTCCTTGGAGGAAATTGTAGACAATTTCACAGATATCAATGTTTGTTTAGCCTCTATAAGTGTTAATATTGATTATAGATTTGTTTATAATATTTATTAATATTGTTTTATTTAATTCAGATTAAGTTTTTATAAATTATATTGAGACTTTTCAGCAACAATTTTATCAAATGTTATGGCTGTATAGTAATGCACTTAAGGTGGTTTTTCCTCAAAGGGTTTACACTCTTATCTCTCCAAGCAAATGTGGGTGCACTTCCTCTAAATTCAATCTTCCTACTCTATATTATTACGTATTATAAAAGAATTCCAATAATAAATGTCAAAATGTTTTTATAATCTAGAATTGTACATAAAATTTGGGGAGGGTGGGGCCTTTTTTTCTTGGGGTTGACCCACCATGGGTCCATTACTGCATAGTTACTCCTTTGTACATGTTACAAGCTAATATTGGTAAAGATAGTTTTACAATAGGAATTGTTAGTGCATCTCTAAGATTATATTAATAAATAATGATAAAATTAATAATAAGTATCTGGCTTATATAAATACAAGAATGAAAAATAAAAAACACAATTTCTTATTTATAATATATACGTATATCTCTTCCCCCCTTCCCCCTTACTTTTAAGGGCTCTAACAATTTTCAAGGGGGGT
The DNA here is from genome assembly GCA_902141385.1 of Timema californicum. Classification (NCBI taxonomy): domain Eukaryota; kingdom Metazoa; phylum Arthropoda; class Insecta; order Phasmatodea; family Timematidae; genus Timema; species Timema californicum. Next base: position 53,767 of record CABFOW010002960.1, read on the forward strand.
CCATACCTCTGACCCCCAATTTTATATGTTCATTAAATAAAGGTTTAAAAAATCAAAATACTTTTATGTCAATTAATAAGATATTTCTATTATTATTATTATTATTACTGTTATTATCATTTGGACAATTATATTTTCCATCAAAAGTGATTACATGACTGACGTATAAAACTTTTAAGGAAAATTAAGTAGCCATTGTGACTCTCGGACACTGTCCTCACCCCTCATAGCTTGGGTTAAGTCAGACGCTGAGGAAATGATCTACATTATAAGGTGTGTCTGTCGATAGTTTTATACCCAGTGTTACTCATTGAGAGTGGACTGGGAAGGGGGGAGGGTTGATAGGGCGGGGTATTACTACCAATTTCTTCTCCACCCCTCCCCCCATCGAAATGTGCCTTCCTCCAGTTTGTTTAACTCTCCTCTGATATACTCGAGTTTGAAGCTGAAAGATGGTTTGCATCAAACTTCAAATAAGTTCGATAACAATCTACTATTATTTCTAAATGCTTAAGGAACACCCCAAATAGCTCTTAGTGGCATTCCATTTTCAAATATTTTCCACTGGCTTGGAGTCAATCCCCTAAAAACTTTTCAAAATTATTATTTTTACAAACTACCTCGCCCGAAACTAATAAAGTTTCATCAACACTTCTGGTAGTCCTCACAATAGTTTTTTTTCATTGTGACTTACTTCCCGTTTGAGTTATACACATGCATTAATTTACCCTAATGAACTAGTAATGAGGAAGGTGACATTTTATATTGAATGTACCTACATTTGCGTAGATTGAGAGGGGGGAACCATTTTATGGAAAAATACCCTTGTTACACCCGACTGGGATTTGAACTGAAATCCAGTCTATTAGTGTGTGTTACCCGCCGTGTTTAACTGACACGCTGAAGATGGGGAGATCACGGTTCGATTCCGCTCAAGTGGTTTGCCTTAGATAGTTTTTCGCTCTCACTCCACGAAAATGCGGATGCACCTCCTCTTAATTTAACCTTCCCTATGCCTAACACATTAGAGTAATTATTACATAAGCGTTAAGCTTGAACGGATAGTAAGACGCGGTGCTAAAAATAAATAAATATAAATTGCGTGTTTGGAACCGTTTTAAGAATGAAAAAAACACCCTCGGTACACTCTATTGTGAATTGAACCCCGATCTAGTCACCAGCAATCCAGTCTAATACGAGAAAGTCGAATGAAAAATGTTTTCTTCACTAGGTAAGAAATATAAAGAAACCCATACTACTGATTATTTGAGCTCAACCTAAAAATAAAGCAGCAAATTTCTGCAAAGTATTGAATGGTCTTTGATAAAAGCCGCACTCTAGCCTCTCCCTTCCAAGACACTTGACCCATGTAAATAAGAGATTAGCTCGCTCCCCCTTCACTCTTTCATTACAAACTTGACAGATTTGACAACTCCATAACTCTAGCTCGGTGCCGGTTAAACAGTCCAAATAGTTCAATATATGGACGTTTCTTAGGAGTGCGCTGATGGCGCTTCTCAAGTTTTACAAGGTAGTCCTTCCACTTAACAACTCTAATCTAGTCAATTTGCTAATTTACACTTTTCATTACTCATCAGCTAATCCTTTAATCTGCTACTACTTAAATAGTACTTTGCACATATTTATATTTTTTCCTTGTTTTATGCTAATTAATTTCAGAACTTTACTACTTAAAAATCTCAATGATGATTTTTTTTTAGAAATGTTACTGTACCTGTTTTATTTGACTTTTCTTGATATATTAGTTTATCTTTGAATACATTGGGCTAGTTTCATAGTCAAATTTAGTACGCCTCAAGTGCGGTGCTACACTAAGTGCATGACAACACCTACCTAAACCAGAATGGAATGGGCCAGTTTCCTATGAGAGAACGGCCCATTCCATTCTGGTTTAGGTAGGTGTCCTCTTGTATTTAGGGTAGCGCCGCACTTGAGGCGTACTAAATTTGACTATGAAACTGGCCCATCTCCATGTTATGTTTCTTAATTTATATTGTTTAGTTGACCAAATAAGTTGTAACAACTAATCTAATTAGCTGTTTCATCAAAGTACGATCATTATATTATAAATTCATATTTCTCCTTACTACAATTAAAATGAATATAAGTATAACTAGCTATAAGTTATGAATGGCATTTATTCATCACATTCAACCATTACCAGCATCAGATGTTACATTAACTAACTAATAAAAACCGGAAAAAGCACAAAATAGGCAGGAAGCATCATTCTGAACCATTGTATTCTATAGGAGAAATGATTAAATACATTGAAAATTTAAAAGATACTGAATATAATGCAGCTGATTGCTATATATATAAAAGTCTTGACTGACTGACTCATCAACGCCCAGCCCAAACCCTTGGACCTAGAAAACTGAAATCTTGCACAGAGGTTCCCTTTATTATGTAGACAAGGAATAAGGCCGGATTTTTTGAAACTCCCACGGGATAGGGAGTAAAGAGGATTTATAATTAATGTTTAGTTTCAAAGATATGAGCGAAACCGTGGGCAAATGTTAGTTTATTATAAACATTGAACACAATGGACAGTGTACTTACTCTGACTCATAAGTACACTGTCCATAAAGGCTGTGACTAAAGTGACCTTTCGGTGTGAATAAACGAGCATTTCTTTGTCACAGAAAGCGCGAAATTCTCGTCAACCCTACCACTACGATTATTTCGCGTTAGTCTGTGACAGGGAGTCGAACCCAAATTTGTATCGGTTCTGTTCTGATTCCTGTTCTTTAAACAAACATTTTAAAGGTTCCGGTTCTGGTTCCGTTTAGAGCACAATAAAGGTTCCAGTTCTTTTCGGTTCCTGATAGTGTTCCGGTTCTTTAATTATTTTTTTATTTTTTTAGCACAGTGTCTATCACTTTGGGCTACGTCAATGTACTAAATTCGATAATGGTTTTTTAATTAATGAGTAAGGTTATATCCTTATATTAAGAGGAAGTGTATCCACATTTGCATAGAAGGAGAGCGAAGAACCACTTTGGAAAGAACACACTGGATAAAAAGTATTGATAGGTTAAAAAAATATAACGTACCTTAATAGCAATAGTGCATCCTTCACATTTGCATCTTGATCTGCACTGTCAATCTCATCGTCAAAAAACTTCCAAACTGAGTTTTCTTTAACGCACCCCATCAATAATATTATTTAAACCACTTTCTAACAAACAAAAATAATCACCTACGCACTGTACACAAGGAACACATTCATTGAGCTACTTCCTAATTTAAACTTGTGAGAAACTATGGCGTAGCTTACAATATAGTACAATTGTCCAATCTCCCAAAGTATCTGAAGTATAGGTATCAGTAGCGTATTCGCGGGGGGGAGCGGGGCCTTGAGAGGGCTTAAGGCCCCCCAATCATAGTTTGGGGATGCCCTGAGATCTATGCAGATCCAAAGAGAAACTGGAAGGGGAAGGGGTATGATCAGTTGAACATTGTAAGCAAAGAAAATATCAAGCACTACACATCCTTGTGTTGATCCTCCCTAGTTGTCCTAATTGATGTTCTTGCAGTCTAGGAAGTAGCCTAGGTCCTGAAGATTGCGGCAGCTTCCAAATCTCCCAGTTTCACACATAGTTTCATCGAGGAGTTGCACATTGGATAGACATTTACCTGTTATAAATAATCGGTGATTTTTGTGACAGTTTCAGACACTTTCATTTAGGCATATTTATTTATTATTTTGTTGGATTATCACGCTTATAATAGTAAAATTATAATAATCACGTTAACAAATAGCACTTAAAATCCTTCCAAAAATGCTTCTAAGTTCATATAATGAATGGTAAAACACCCAAACCTCCCTTGAGACCCCCTACTTTGTAATCCTGCGTACGCTACTGGTAGTTATTATAATATTAGGCCTGGTAAAAAAATTACACTCCTCGGCCTCCGGAATCTTCTGGTCGGCCTTGACTGCACTATTATTACTTTGACATAATTCTACTCGTTCCAAAATAATTCCGTTACTAACAACATATGAAAAAAAGTTAGGCCGGAAAAAAATGCAACTACGAGAACAAAACTGATAACCAGGGCTCGTCTTTAATTTAAACTTGGCTATTTTTACACTTTGGTATGAAAAGAAGGTGACATCGTCGCTTCGTCATTATCTGGTGTCTTACAACATAATTACGTTCAAATATTCGCATAGTTTACTAACAATCTTCCCCAAGCCTCATCCTTGGCTGAATAACCTTTTAAAAAATATTAAAATCTACTCTAGACTAGCCAAAACTGATGAAAGTTAAGGATATCTAGCTTCCAGTTTCGAACACTACACCATCTGTAAAAATCAGGAGCTGTATAACACATAATTTGCCTTATAAATACATAAATTTAACCATTTTAGCCATCAGAAAAATTTCCTTAAGTGGCAGCTCAATTATAGGTGTCTCCTTCGGTTTTTGCTGTTGGGTCAAGATGAATGAGTTATCTCTGTTCACAAGATGAGCCGTATTGCCTTCTGATCAGACCACGAAAAGGGATATGAAAATTTGGAGTGGTAAGTGGCTACCAGTGAGCAGTGGTGGCACCGTGTTGAGACATTGGAACGTATAGGAGAGAAAAGTTGCATAACTTCTTTCAATGCATTATATTTAAAAAGGTTTTGTAGAAAAATTCTATAAAATCTAAAATATCAACATTATAATCATGCAAAAAATATCAAAGGCTTACTTTAAAACAAAGTAAATCGTTTTTAAGCAAGTGAAATCGTTATTTAAGATACAATATTTATTAGACAACATGCGTGATGGTATAGAACACCCTTAAGGAGAGAGTGAATTAAACACAATTGGTCAACGCACTAGTACAGCGCACAGTTGGACTGACGATCAGTTTGTAACGATTGTAACGATTCTCCTGATTAGTGTTGCTCGACATTGGTTGTGGGAGTGGAGTTAGACCTGTGACGTAATACCATGTTAGACGGGGCGTGGTGAGATGGGTTGGGAGGAGTTCCTCGAGGTCACGCGCACGGGTCACATAACAACACACTCCTCTCTCAGCCTGTGAAAGCTCTGACCCGCCACAGCACATCTTCTTCTGCACAGTCCGACACCATTTTCTGAATTGGACGGGGACAGTCGTTGACCAACAACAACTGGAAGCAGCTAAACCAGTCATCATTGGCGTTGCTGGTCCTCTTTAGGGGGGTTGGAAAACCCCTTCCTCCCCCACCAACCACAATATAAGTATTCTCAAAGGAGTATTATGTTAGGTGTGTATTAAAATGTTTAAAATACATCAAAACTTTTTGTTTTAAATATTAGTTAAATCGTGTTTTGGATTAGTAAAAAATCAGGTTAAATGTTGAACATCAAAGTCGTTTGATTTTTCAATCTTTATCTCAGCAATCAGACGACGTTAATAAACAAAAGTTAGCCGCGCTTCCTGGTGAAAAGAACACGTGGTAATAAAATTACCAAAGCTACTCAAACTACTTTAATATAATGTAAACATATAGTTGTATGATCTTCAGCTTTCACTTTTGATAGATAGTAGAATATACAATAAAATTATAATATGCATTCAAACATATATTTAGAAACTACATCTGGATACAGGAATAGAACTCGGGAACTTTGGGTTAGCTTGACCAGTTAAGCTCTTGCCCTTATCGTTTATTATTTAAAGGGGTAGTTTTTGATTTTGATTGTGTGAAATCGTCAGCTACTCGATTGATTTTCGTACCCAGGTGTCATTTATAAATTGTAGGTATTTGAATAAATATGTGAAAGGCAGTTAGTTGCCTTTAGTATATTCGCTGTAAGTGGTGGCTCGTGATGTAAAAACTAGGATGATCGTTCACAAAAGCATAATGGTTATGAAGCATATATATATGCTTATATATATATATATATATAGGTCCATATTAAATTTAATTAAATCAACATAGCATATGCATACGAAGGTATACAGTTCACACTAAAGTAACTGTTTATATCTGTCCACCACAGCCAGACAGAGAAAATCCATTCTCCTATATTAAACACTCGCAAAGTTGTCTATGACTTAATGAGTAAATATTTTAATTTAATTTACAAGCTTTTTTTTTTTCAAAAGAAATTATAACCTGTGAAGTGAGCCTTTCTGTCTCTACTCATTGTACTCGAGAAAGCTATGCATACTCTGTTTAAGCTTAAATATAGCAAGCATACCTTGCACTTTTATACTTTGTCATAGCTTTTAAGATAGGGTCATAGTGTAATTCATCTAGGAAAGTCTGCTACCTACCAGGGTAAATTGAATTTGCATAAATTTACCGACCTATATTGAAAATTCAATAATGGCATACTTATGGAAATTTGAATTTTCGTGCTTTTTAATTTTCCTCTCTTATATGCGAATAGTTTAACTAGCCATGTTTTGTTCACGTATTAATTAATTACACTTCAGCAAGCAAGGAATTTCCTTTTCACAAACGTTTTCAATTATTAAATATTATTTGATTGATCAGGTTCTAGCCTTTTAATTGTTATATTATATCCTAAGGAATTAATTCATAACCATTTAGACTATATTGCAACGCAGTCATCTTTAAAGAAACATTACGAACAAACAAAATTACTATGTATTGTATATTTACAATAATATTAGAATAAATGACATAGTATTTGAATAAAGTAGGTTTATATATATTAACTTCCCTCGCTATTACCAAATTTTAAATTGACCCATATGCATATCAAGGAGGGTGCTTGTGGGTGCGGCTACACCCCCATTGGCACGGAGAAAGAAAATAACTAAACATATAGCAGAAGGTAAATTTTGAACAGGAAAATACCTGTGTTGATAGCACTGAGAAGCCTCGTCACGTGAGTATGTAGTAAATCTATGCTTCACGAGGAGCAATGTTTGACTCTGGAGTGCCAGATTCAAGGCTGGAATGGTGAATCGGGGTTATTTAATGGGAAATGACTTAGAAAGGTTTCAAAAATTAAATGTAAAAGGCATCTTTAATTAAATCAAAAGCATAATTGAAAATATGGGCGTTAAAATGTAGTAGCCATGTACTTTGATGGCGCTTTCACCATGGTGGGTGACTGCACAGGCTTACAGGCAAGGTGTAAGGCGATGAATGGTTACATTATCTAAGTACATTTCTACGCTCATTGTTTGAATATTACCCTAGTCAGCACTTGTATATCAAACTAAATAACCCGTTGATTTTCGATTTTTTTTTGCATCATTCATCTTATTTATAGTTTTATTGAAAGCAGCCCAAACCGACACAGTGTGTTTGAGGAGCAGGATAAAGCAACTGATTCAAAACTGAAAACGTTAGTCATCATTTGACACATGCTGGGCGTGCCGCGCTGAGGCTGTTCGTGCTATTTGTGTACTTTAAATGGTAGTTATTGAAGAAATAAAAAGAAACTGTTGAAGATACATTTGACGCTAAAGTAAGCAGCATAGACAATGTCATATTGCTGCAAATTCAATCAGTTTAGAAATAATGGAGCCAATCATTAGGGTGCTGCTTAAAACAAGTAAAACTCTTCAGTGATAATGGATCTGTGTGAGGCCCTGGACGATGTACAAAGTCTGTCTGAAGCTTTAGTTTAAATGAAACGCGATGAACAAATATTTGAGAAAATGTATTATAGAGCTGAAGGATTCTGCAAAAGAAAGGTCATTTCGATATTGGAAAAAGGGAAAAGACATTTATCTTTATTTTTGGATGAAAATCCTGACACATCAGCAACTGCCAATTCCAAGAAAGATAAAATTAAGCTCTTTACCTACTACCATATTTTAGATTTTCTTACGAGGCCTTACCTTAAGGTTTTCGCATGAAACAAAGTAGGTAATCAGCAGTGTAGAGAAAATCATGGAATTCAAAAACTTAATGTATGCACAGCAGATGGAATCCAGCTCTTGAGTAAAATCTTCAATTTAAATCTTAGGAACTGGAAGTTTAAGTAAGGCTTCTAAGCACTAATAGGGCACAAACCTTCCTACCTACAAATGTGCATGACTGGCTGATGTGGTTGGAAGAGTTTGACAGAAGGAAAACTCATGAAAACTTTGCTCGTCTCCTCCAGAAATTTTCAGTCATCCCTATTACAAGCTACTCGCTTGAGAGGCATTTGTCAAAAATGGTCATTGTAAAATAAAAGCTGCGTTCAACACTTAAACAAGAAAAACTTAATTATCTTGTCCCATTTATTGAGCAGGACTTGGATATAAAAAAATAAAAGTGTTATTGATGATCTTAAAAAGATGGTACCTTTTACTAGGAGAATGGCACTGTAAAGGTTAGATTATTTTACTTCTCGTCTACAATTTATAGAATTGGTTGGGTAGTATTAAAATTACTTCATAATCTCATCAATAACACCTTGAATTTTGATTTCCTTACCATCAAAATTTATAATTTTTGTGAATTCTTTATAATATGAAGCTATGTTGTCTTGAGGAAAATAACAATACATTGAAATCAGAACAATGTATCTTAACTTTTCTGTCATATACTATTAGCCCTTGGTCAAATAAACCCATTTTTCAGAAGGAAAACAAGCTAACAGACCATTATTGGAAAATTAAACCATAGACAAGGTAAGTAGATTAGATTAATTCGGGAGGTGGGTGTTAAGTTATAGCATGGATTCTGAAGCTAGGTTGTTATCCCTCGCTACGGTTTCGGGGGTAATTTGTTGATGTCGCAGTGACGTTGTGTTCAGACACGTGTGGATTGGGGTAGAAAAATGGCCGGCAAGAGTGTTCCGGTAACGTGAGTCGTGGTAGAACATGAGTAAGTCCCAAAAACGTGAGTTACGGTGGAATATGAGGAAGTCCCGAGATGGGTTGTTAGGGTGATGGTCCCAGCAGCGTAAGTTACGGTGGAACATAAGGAAGTCCCGTGGTGGGGTTGTAGGGTGGCGGTCCCAACAGCGTGAGTTACGGTGGAAGGTAGGGTGATTTTTCCCGGCAACGTGAGTCGTGATTGAACAGAATGATGTCCCGGAAACGTGAGTTGCGGTGGAACATAAGGAAGTCCCGTAAACTTGAGTCGCGGTGGGAGGTAGAGTGATGGTAGTAATCGAGAGGGTTGAAAAAATATTGCTCCTTCGTAACATAAGACAATTTAATAGCTCTTTTAAACAGGTGGCACACCCGGGTTGGGTGGCCTATGAGATAACATCACATCAAATCACATCGGCATGCTCTGATGAACCCTCAAGGGGAGAACGAGAGCAAGTTCCAACACGTACCGACCAATTGGTCAAACCATGTGGTTTCGGAATCTAGCAGACGGGTTGTCGTGTTTCGTGAAGTTTCTGAAACAAATAAAGACGTATTATTAATATTGGTAGGGGAAAACTAAAAGTATGTTGGGACCACCAAATGAGGGTTTTTAGAGCTACGTGCGGAGACACTACTCTATGGGGGGGCTTGGTGAGAGCCTCCCAAACCACAGTTTATCACATCTTGCTTATCCGAGTAGGGCTTTAGGACGTCGATTGCACGCTTCAGGGTTGATGACGAAATTCTCAAGACCCTGGATAAGAAGATTGGTGGCACCGGGAAGTATGTCGTAGAAAGACTGCGCCAGCTTCTGGAAGTGATCCTTGATGGTAGGTAGGCATATCGAGGTCGCAATCCAGAGTCTCATTCCGGACATACCATGGTGCGTTCAAAATGACCCTCAGACACACATTCTGGAACGCTTGCATCCTCCTCATACACGTGTCCACCAGGTGGCCCCAAACGTGACACTTATAGTCGAGGATTGGTCTGAACAACTGCTTGTACAGTGTCAGACCATTCATTGTATACAGGGTGATACGCCTGTTAAGCAGGGGGCCTAGGATTCCCAGTCTTTGCCTCCCATTGATAAGTCTCTCGTTACAGTGTAGTCGCCAGGTCAGTTTGGTATCCAACGTAAGTCCCAGGTACTTAACACTGTCCGCCCATCTGATCTGTTCTCCGAACAGCCAGATTGGGGCCAGCCTGTAGAACTTTCTTTCCCATGTTTAGAGCACTGCTGTGCTCTTCTCCACGTTAATACTTGTCCTCCAGGTGGTCAACCACCCCTCCAATTGTGTCAGGTGCGTCTGGAATCGCCTCTCCACCAGCTGCCCTCGCCACGACTCCGCTACTAGAACCGTGTCGTCCACATACAGTGACAACTTGGTGTCTGGGGATTTTGGAATGTCGTTCACATACAGACTGAAGAGCACCGGGCCCACGAGGAAACCCTGTGGCACTCCAGCCCAGATGCTTCTTACTTGGGAAATGGCGTTCCCAAAGGTAGTGGAGAAGGTGCGGTGGGATAGATAAGTTTATACAACCTTAACTAGGTAGAAGGACAGGTTCGGGGAGAGGAGTTTGAAAAGGAGACCTTCATGCCAAACACGGTTGTAGGCCTTTGCCATGTCAAGAAAGACAGCACCAGTCAGCCTGTTGATGTTGATTTCCTCGTGACCTGCTCCATGAGCCGGACGAGTTGGTGAGACGTAACTTGAGTCTCCAGAGAGCTGAACTGCTCGTCCACCAAGATGCCCGCCTCGCGAACATGTCGGGTCAGTATCGTCAGAAGAAGCCTCTCGAACAACTTGTCCAAACAGTCGAGCAAGCTGATTGGTCGGTAATACGACGCTAGGGCCAGGTCCTTACTGGGTTTATGAAAGCGGAGGACGTTGATGCGCTTCCAAAGCTTGGGGAAGTGACTCAGGAGTAGGATGGCGTTGAATAATTCCACGAGAAAGTTAATCGCCTCCAAGGGCAGCTTTTTGAAGACCGCGTTGTTGATACCGGTGCGTCCGGGGGCCTTGTTTAGTTTTAAAGTGGCCAACGCCTGCGACATTTTTTTCACCTCCGTGTGCTTAGGTACATCCAAGGGTCTGTACGAGACCGCACCGATGAGCTGAGCCCTGTGCGCAATGTCCACTGGGTCTGACGGGTGGTCAGTCGGTACAAATTGTGCCTCTAAGTACTCAGCGAGAGCATCTTCCTTCTCCTGGTCAGAGTTGGCCACCCATTGGGACCTACAATAGTCATTATTGGTGTGGGTAAAGGATCCTGTGGCACACTTTTAGGTTGTTGCCTCGGCGTCAGAGCTTCGAGCGACCCTTTGATGGTGGAAGCTATGAACTCTGCACCGCGATCGATTTCTGCTGCTGTTATAAATTTAGGGGTGGGTCCCAACCTCTCTCTCAACACATTCGTGAACCTGTCCCCGTGAGTGCGCTTGAGGCTAGGTTTTTAGGGGGGGTCTATGAAGGACACTGTGCGTCCCAGGTTTACAATAACGGGGCTGTGATCCAAGTATAGCTCAGCTAGAGACTTCAGCACTAATCGCCTTTTGATCCCTCTGGAGACTACGAAGTCTGGGACGTCCAGGAAACCAAGGGGATTGAGAGGGAAGTGGGTAGGGGTGGGAGGGCCGGAAGCTACAAAGCTGTGTAGAGCTATGACGTCGTGGAGCAATCCACCACGAAGCCTGTGACCTAGAAACCACCGTATTAAGTACCCTCGTCACGGACAGCTTAGAGAACATGAAGCGTGGAGAAGTCCAGGTAGTAAAGAGGGTGTTTGGCGTGGCTTGTGCAAGTGAGTAGGAAAGATACAAGGGCCCACTGAACAGTGAGGCACAACAAGGTGATTTCTTGTTATAGAAATAACCCTGACATTTTTAGGCCTCCCCCACCCTCTGTCAAAATTATGGCTCCATTGATGAGGATCGCTACTTTAAATAGTTTGGCCAAATTGCTTGCTAACTCTATATATAGTCTCCACTGCCTACCGACTGGATTCAAGAACGTCACAAACTTTCCAGTTTGCTTAGATAATCTAGAGTGACTCGAGAGATGGAGAGGGGAAGGGGGTAAGATAAGGGAAAGAAAGACTTTAGCTGGTAATAACACTCAAATGTTCATAGCAATGGATATGCACATTCCTCAGGTTCAATCTATCATTAGAATTACGTCGTTTTGTTGTGGGCATGCGCATTAGTAATGGAACTAATTTTTCCGCCAATCACAGCCTCTTGCCAAACTAATCAGGAACATGTCTTTAGCGTTCACACGCGACACAGTTGCTGAACATTACACCAGCAACGTGGTAATAAAAATAAAAGAACGATAGGCTTATTTGAAATTAAAACATTATATAGCTAATGTTAATCTAAACATTGGGTGTTCCCGTGTACATATGTTCGAATATACAGTAGCCACCACTCCTCGTACAGAGAATGCAGCTCATCATTAAGTATTCTCCTCCACTTCCCCTATCTTCATCATTTTTTGGACCAAATATCTACCCAAGCCCTTTGTTTTCAAACACCCTAAATATCTATTCGTCATTTAAGGTAAAAGGCCATGTTTCGCACCCATTGAGAACAACCAGTAAAATTATGGCCTTGTATATTCGGAGTTTTAAATTTCTTGACAGCAGGCGAGACGCCAACAACTTACTGACCGAGTAGTAACAAGCATTTCTCGATTGTATTCTTTTTCTACTTTCCAATCTAATATTATTATATCTAGTTAAAATTGTTCCTAAATATTTGAATTCATTAACCCAATCAAATGATGTTATTTGCTGTAATATCTAAATTATCATACTCACTCTGTTTTTTCAGCATTCCTTTCTAAGCCTATTTCCTTACTAGCCTCCAATAAAATGTCTGCATTTCTTGCAACAGCTTCCTTGCTATTACCTAACAAAGCTAAATCATATGCGTAACCTAATATCTGTATTGTTTCGTTTAATGTCAATCCTTCCCTACTCACTTGTATTACCCTAATAGCATACCCTAAGGAAAGTGCATCTCCTTGTTTCAATCCATTATGTATTTAGAAAGCATCTGATAGTTGAGATCCAACCCGTACCCTACCACACATCTCTCTCAAACATACCTAAATTAGCTTGACCAGTTTTTTGGTTACTCCAAACTTAAGTAAAATGTCATATATTATTTTCCTTTTAATTGAATCATAGGCCTTTTTAAAATCGATGTATAATTTATGTGCTGTCATGTTGAATTCCAAGTTTTTTTTATAATATTTGCCGCATAGTAAAAATCTGATCCGTTCTTGATCTATTTCGTCGAAATCCACTCTGATGATCCCCAATTATTACCTCTGAGTTTGGCGTCAATTTCATTAAAATTATTTTGGATACCCTTTTGTAGCATGTTGGTAACAGTGAGATACTTGCATAGTTATTTACCTCTGTTTTATCTCGTTTTTTGAAAATGTATATTAATTATTATACTTTCCTTCCATTCTTGTGGAAGTACAGCGTGTTTCCATATGTAACACAAACGTTTAGAAATTTCTATAATTAAAATTTCACTCCCTCCCCTTATTAACTCTGATGGTATTGCATCTATACCTGGAGCTTTATGATTCTTTAACTTCTTAATAGTTTCTTTGACTTCACTAACACTTAGCCCTGGGACTAGTGGCTCAGCAGTATGGATTTCGATATACTCAGCTAAATTTGATCCTTCGTGAACATTCAAAATTTGACTGAAGATGTCGTTCCATCTACTAAAAACATCGCAACTATCTGCCATCAGATTACTTTAACTAAATTGGCCCTAGCCTGATAACTTTTCCTATATACTTTAATACCTAAATAAAGTTCTCCAATATTATTATATTCTCTATTTTGTTCTATTTCACTCACTTTACCCTTTAATTGCTCTTTCTTTTTGTTTCTAAATGTGTTTAAACTCAATTCACTAGGACTTTCTAACCAATGTAGTTTTGCTTACTTCTTATCGTATATTAATTTTAAACATTCGATGTCAAATCATGGCTTCTTCTTACTCTTTTTGCAGAGACCTACAATACACTTCGCTGCATTTCTAATATTATTCCTGACACTTTCCCACTGTTTACCTGGATGCGTGTGTTCTTCACTTTACTGTGAGCATTCTAAGGCAGAACACTTATTTGAAATCTTAATTTGATACGTTTTTATATGTTATGAGAGTTTCTCTACATCATATATATCTAGTTTGCCCGCGTGATTTCCCTTTTTTGTTACTAACAGACGCATTCTACGTTTTGCTACTGCCAAGTAGTGATATGAATCGCAATATGCCTCCCTCTATGACCTTTTATCAATCAGCAAGTTATCTATCTGATTATGTGTATTCCCATCTGGTGAGGTCCAAGTATATTTATGAATATGCTTATGCTTGAAGCAAGTACTTTTTACAATAAGGTTCTTTGATGTGGTGAAATTTACCACTCTTATTCCATTTTCATTACAGACGTCGTGCAAACTTTATTGTCCTATTTCAGGTGTTCTTTCCAGTCAACAAACTATTAGCATCAAAAACAACAACAACCAATTTTAGATACACGATTGCCCACAAAAGTTTTCCATCGATGTGGTGATGAGTGTATCCAGTGAAGTGTCACTGTCGAATCTGACCATGCGTAGATATCTGTAAGTGTGACCTTCTGCATGAGGCGAAGTTTCACCACATGAATTAATTTTGCAAGAAGCAACGCAGCACATAGTTCTAATCTAGGTATGGAAACTGTTTTCAAGGGGGCAACCTTCGACTTTGCACATAACAAGGTTACTACTATTGATTGCGATGAAGTGACCGCTCGGAGATAGATTACGGCACAATAACCCTTTTCAGAGGCATCTGCAAATCCAAGTAAGGTGCATTCAAGGCAGTCACTCGAGGACAAATATCGAGGAATTTTGATTGATGAAAGATGGATGAGCTCTTGTTGAAAAGTATTCCATATTTGGCACAAAGTGGTGGATGGGGTATCATCCCAACCAATCTTCAGACCCCAAAGGGTTTGGATCAACATTTTTGCAAACATTGTGGTGGGTGATACGAAGCCCAAAGGATCAAAAATTCTAGCCACTGTAGAAAGAACAGCTCTTTTTGTGCATTCACATGGTGTCACATTTACACTAAAAGTGAAGACATCCAAGTTCGGTATCCACTGCATGCCTAAGATTTTTAGGCCGATGTTAGAAGAGGTATCACCATCAAACTCTTTCACTTGATTTACTTGATGTTCAATAGGAATGGCACGAAGGAGGTCTGAATTGTTACTTGACCACTTGCGCAATTCAAAACCACCACTTAGGAAGAACCTCACTAATTGATGATAAAGGAGTTTTGCTTGGTCAACGGTAGGTGCTCCAGTAACCACATCATCCACATAGATATCATTCTCTGCGACCTGGGACGCCAGAGGGAACCGATCTTGTTCATCTATGGCCAGTTGCTTAACAACTCGAAGTGCCAAGTATGGCGATGACTTCACTCCAAAGGCTACTGTATTGAGTTGATAGGTCTTCAGAGGTTCTGTAGTGGAAAAGCGCCAAAGAATTTTCTGAAAGGATCGATGTTCAGGGTGAACCCATATTTGCCTATACATTTGTCGTATATCAGCGGTGAGGGCAATGGGATGCAAACGTAAGTTTAAAAGTATCTCAAAGATATCCAATTGAAGTTTAGGTCCCGTGAGGAGAGCATCATTCAAAGAAAGCCCTGAGGTGGACTTGGCACTAGCATCAAAAACCACTCTTAATTTGGTTGTTGTACTCTCAGGCTTCAGGACACAGTGATGTGGAATATAATATGAGAGCGACTTTGAATCAGTGCTAGGGGACCAGGACATGTGTTTTTGATCTAAATAATCTTCCATGAAGGCATGGTATTCTTTACGCATTTCAGGGTTGCATTCCAACCTTTTCTCAAGTGCATAATATCGCTTTTCTGCTTTGGACTTGGTTTCTCCCAAGTCGCATGGGCCGTGTTGGAATGGCAGTGCAACTGAATATCGACCAGAACTTTCTCTTTTAACACTTTGACGGAATATGTCTTCACAGCGAGTCTCTTCATGACTATAAATAGGTTTTTCTGTAGGAACCTCCTCCAACAACCAAAACTGTTGAAGGACCCTATCCAAATGTGGATCCAGCGAGGCACAAAAGGTTTTGGGTACTGTGGACTGAGTGAGAGACGTTTTGCCCATCAGTAGCCATCCAAAACATGAGCTTAGGGCCACAGGAGTGTTTGGCTGACCAAATATTCTCCTTCCATCAACTATATAGGGATAGAATTCCGCCCCTACTAGACCATCCACTTCACCTGGTTGATAAAAGTGGTCATCTGCAAGAGTCAGACCCTCCAAATGGGGCCAGGTTTTTGTTGGTATTTGGACCGCTGGAAGTTGATCTGTGATCTTGTCAACAATCACAGCCGAGACATGAAACCTAGGCTTGTCTAAGAATCTGGGTTGAAGTGTCAATGAAGTAGTACCATGAATGGGGAGCGGTGATTCCCCGATTCCATTAACCGAGCCTCTCACATGATTACGAGATAAACCTAGCCTTTTAAAACAAGATTCAGTGATGAAGTTTGCCTGGCTAGCCGAGTCTACCAAAAATCTAACCTCTTTTAAGTCTCCCGATGCATCTGTTACGTGTAGCAACGCTGTAGATAGCAGCACCATGGATTTAAGGGATGTAGAAGCTGCTGACGATACTGTGGAAGCTGTACACGCTGTAGGCCTATAAGCTGCTTCTTCTTCTTCCACATTCGGGGGGGTGACCTCAACATTAGGCCTGGCTTTCATTGTACGGTTTTCAAAATGGAGCAATGAGTGGTGTTTGGAGTTACAATGGCGACATGTTAGCACTGAGCCACAAGATGCTGCCTTATGCGAGCCACTTAAACAATTCAAACACAGTTGCTTATGTTTTACAAATTCAAATCTTTCAACAGGGGTGAGTTTTAGAAAGGGTTCACAACGATATAAGGTATGGGGTTGTTTGCAATTTACACATAGTCTTGAGCTTCCAGAAGTATTTCCATCTGTTCTTTTGTCTCGATGTTCTTGGGGAGGTAGTTTGGATCCTGCTGCCCCCTTTGATCCAACTACAAACGAATGGACCCCACGTTGGCGACTTCTATCTGTGTAGGTGGGTGCCTTGCCGTGGCCTATACCTACACCTGAAGGAGTTAGGGCCTCTTCAATCTGACATCGTTTTTCAAGAAAATGGAGAAACTCATTCATTGTGGGAAACGCATTGTCCTGTGAAGTTATTTCCCACTGCCTTTTGGACGAAGGATCTAGTTTGTGAATGACAATGAAAATTAACAATGTGTCCCATTGATCTACAGGCAGATTGTGGAGACGTAGTGCTCCCAAGTGTTCGTTGATAGTGGTTAGTAGTTTTCTCAAGTGAGTCGGCGAGTGCTTCACAATGCTAGGAAAATGAACCAGTTTGTCTAGATGAAAATTACAAATAACTTTCGGGTTGTTATATCTGGCCTTGAGTGCATAAATTGCTGCAGGAAAATCCGCTTTGCCGTAGGTGAGGTTTTTAACTAGTGAGAGTGCTTCATCATGAAGATGAGACTTGAGAATGGTAAATTTAACAATATCAGGATACTCATTGTTACACTCGACTAAATGGTGAAACAAATCATAGAATTCAGGCCATTCAGAAATGTTGCCACCAAAACTAGGCAATTCAATGGGCGGTAATACAATCTTACTAGGGCCTGGAAGACTCGCAGGAAAAGGACTGGGTGGTAACACTACTCTCTCACACGGCTTGAATAGTAGTGACTCTGGAAACAGCTGGTTATAAATAGAGATGAAGGAGAAGTAGGCCAACATAAATTCCTGCTGCTCTTTTACCTTATCACTCTTACTAGGTTGTTTACCCTTTGCCAGGTAACTATCCAGCTCCACAATAGAATTTTCAAACTTTTCCCGCGTACCTGTGAGTTCTTGTGCGAACGATTGTATCAACTGTAGCCGCACGGGATCTGAAGAATTGTCTTGAGCTTCTTTCACCTTATCAAACATCATGCGCATGAGGTTCAAAGATGCCGTGATCTTATTTTCGTAGACCCCAGCCATGATTATAATTTAAAGAACGGTGT
Source organism: Timema californicum (assembly GCA_902141385.1). NCBI lineage: Eukaryota > Metazoa > Arthropoda > Insecta > Phasmatodea > Timematidae > Timema > Timema californicum. The sequence continues at coordinate 71,711 of CABFOW010002960.1, forward strand.
AAAACCAAACAAATAAACAATTATTAACTACGTTCAAGAACAAAACAAGACAAACTATTTATGTACACAAAGAAGATCGATAGTGACCGGCAAGCGATAAATAGCGAGATGAAATCGATGTATCAGACCAGCGATGAACTGCGAGATAAAGCGAGATCGATGTATCGAATCTCATAGATCGATGAATATTGAACGTAGTTTGTGCGAGAAGCCAAGAAATGACGTCACAAGTGACGCACAACAAAGTAGGAAACAAAGTTAATATACGAAATTAAAAGACCGAATCACAAGAATTATGAATCGTAATAGGACAAAATAGAATTTTCTTGACCCCCAAGCAACCCAACAACTTAAAAACAATTTAATAATGAAATTGCACAAAGTACAGCAGAGCGGGAAAATGGCCAAGATGGCGCAAACGACTGGAAAACGAATCAACAAATTCACAAGATCCGACCCGGAATGACCAAATGTTCTTTCCAGTCAACAAACTATTAGCATCAAAAACAACAACAACCAAACCGATAAAAGGTGGACTGTATATAAAAATGTGACAAGTGCTTACCTTCTACTAAATAAGGTCCCGCGAAAATGGAGGTTTACCTTGAGGGTTAGTAAAGGAAGGAATAGGGAACAAGGTTGTTAATTCCTCGGCAATTCTCGAAGATTGGCAGGGGTTTTGGAGCAAAGAGGCCCCTTTAGGGCCTGAAGCACAGAATCACACATAAATAAGAATTTACAAAGCAAAGGAAGTGGACGTCATAGTAGACACCCAACGCGAACAGAGTCCCACACTGAACTGAACTCAAAAAGCAACCAACGACCTACCTTCCCCCTCCTTTCCACTCACAAAAAAAGGAGGGAAACTCAAAATCGGCGGGAACCAAATAACAAGGAACAATGAACACATACAAACCAATAAAAATAGGGAACTAAATCAAAATGAACTAGATTAAACAAACTATTCCACAGAGGCTATTTTACAATATTAAATATATACAGTTCAGAGACTGAACATCAGGTCTAAGGAGTTTTTACTTCCCTATCTTTGCATTAAGATCACCTATCACAATGTTCATGCGATAGGTCAAGAACTGGTCATACAGGTGTTCTAACTCCTCATTAAATCTATCAAGTCGTCTTTCTCTTCTGTAAGACAATGCACAGTGATGATAGCTGTATTATGCAACCTCCCTGCTACCACTATAATTCACATCCTATCGTTAGTGAATTTTATATCCTTGACTGCTGGTATACTCCTCCTTTGGATTAGAAAACCTATGCCTAAATTATGTTTGTCTGTTCCTCCATAAAAAATATGTGTTCACCTAATTCTACCCCACCATCTCCTGACCACCTAGCCTCTTGTATAGCCACTATATTTAAGCCAATACTACTTACTTCATGTATCATTGATTGTAGCGCCCCTGGTCTATATAAGCTTCTAGCATTCCACGTTCCAATCTTAATCTCTTACCTAGCTTTACTATTTCATGCCTTCCCCGGAGTAGTCCCCGCCCAGAGATCTGAATGGGGAACTATTTTATCTCCGGAATATTTTACTCCAGGGACAGCCAGAGCATACTTTATAGTGTTTCTTGATTAAATATTTTACGGCGAGAGCTCATCACGCCCACGCCCAGCCCCCAAGCTGGGGTACCATCCCTATCCACTGTCCGCGACTGCTTAGTCAATATGTTCGCAACTGCCCTTCATATTTGAAGGCCGTATCCTCTATCCTCAACCTGAGGACACGCTGTGCCGTGGGTGATAAGGGCCCATGAAACAGAAAGTGAACATGAATAAACACTAGATATTGGTTCTGAAATCACAACATGCAATTTTTTCATAGCTCCTCTAAGGTCACAGCTCCAGCCCAAGTGAATACGCAGGGGTGGGGGGTTGATGAGAATATATCCCCCCTTCCTCCCCGAAATCTAAACCAACCTAGAGCATTATCTACCAACAAAAGAAGAAACAGAAAACACACAAGTTTCACATAATGTTTCTGTAAGTGCTAAATAATATATCGTAATATCGACATTGAAAGGTGATTATAGATAGGGCAGATTATTTTGTATCGATAGATGGTGCTTGTTCGATAGTTAAATCGATTGATTGGATCAGTTTCGTGCTAATTTGTTTGTAGCGCTTGGGTGTTTGGTTTAAAGACATAGTGGCACTTATATTCCTACCTCCAGGCTTCCTTTTTTTATGATTTAAGTGTTCAGCAGAGGTGTGTTGTGTTGTGTGTTCTCTGTTGGCTGCTGACTGTGTGCGCTCTATCGCCGTCTCACTCAATCTGTTAAAGTTTCATTGTATTTATATATTTATAAAGTGGTAGCTACTGACTGGTGATTTTAAGTGCTAAACAATTACTAAAATTAGATTTTAAATAAGGATTTTGCCTACATTTTTGATTCTAGAAATCAGGCTCACAGTTTAATTCTGATTCTCCCAGTTAAATTATTTTCATTAAATCACCGGCAAGTCGGTGTATCACGAAATACGTGTCAGCGGGTGCTGAAGTGTTTGCACATGTAACAATTTTGAGTAAAATGTGTGTAGGAATTGAAAGAGCCCGACAAAGCAAAACGCGTAAATTACTGTACGTGTTTGGTGACTATGATCGTTGGAGGACTTTTGGACCCATTTCTGTGTTTTATGTCAGATGAAGCGTTGTTTCATTTATCAGGTTACGTGAATTCACAGAACACGAGGTACTGGTCTACTGTAAATCCGCACATGACTCACGAAAAACCACAACACGACCAGAAAATTGACGTTTGGTGCGCAGTTTCAGGGAGACGAATAGTAGGTCAGATTTTCTTCGGTTCAACAGTGATGGGTGGAAGGGGAATGACCTCCATTTCAGAGTGAGGCATCTGCTTGATATAGGAGGAGGGCTGCCTTTTCGTGGACCACCCTATAGGATAACATCAAATCTAAAATAATTCTTCCAAATAACTCATTATCACCACATATAAATCCAGAAGCAAAATTTGCAGCTATTTCTGAGTTGATAGTCCACAAAAGAAGGAACCAGAAATTTTATGACTTCTTATGACATGAGACCTCAGCAATGGGAAAAGCAGAAACTAATGTTTTATAATTAAGTTTTGATTACATGCAAAATATCAATCTTTACAAGACTCAGGAAATGTTTTGCCTAGGATGGTTGACCATTAATGTTTTTTGCGTTCATAACATTTAATCATACTCGAGCATTCCTTGTGTTTTTTCATAACGGGGAGGGTATAAAGCTTCCTGATGAGATATGCTTTTCTCTCAGTAATTTCTTTAAAGAAGTACCTAATACCTACACTAAGTATTGTCTTTTTTCAGACAACTGTTCGGGTCAAAAATAAAAATCATACATACATACATACGTACCTACGTGCATACGTGCATACGTGCATACGTGCATATGTGCATACGTGCATATGTGCATATGTGCATACGTGCATATGTGCATACGTGCATACGTGCATATGTGCATACGTGCATACGTGCATACGACTTTGTGATAGTCAAACAAAAGCTGTGCAGCCAGGATATGATTTACAATATTTATGAAATTATCATGTAGTCCTACATGATTGAAAGCGTGAAGCCAGGGAAATTGGTGGTCAAGAAAGTTGATAGCAGTGAGATTATAGACAACAAAAATTGGTGGAAAAAATTCGGCAGGAAGAATCCCAAAACATGCACTGGAAGGAAACGATTCGCCTCGGATTTAGCAGCCAGCTTCTTCTAATTTGTTTTCAAAAGGGAGGGAAAAGGGTGCATCCAGTTCTATACGGATTTTAATGGGTTGATCCATAAAACATTTTGCTTTTCAGTTAGCCCACATCAAGAGGTTGTTTGTTATACCAGACTGATATGCATATTTCGAAAAGGTTCCTATGAATGAAGTAAAGATTAAATACATTCGAAAACTGATCCACTATATACATGTTGAATACCAAGACTTGTATAGTGAAATTTTAAAAGGGTGTGTGAACACTTGCAACACATGTGATTAATAATTCTTTTGGTTTGTAAATAATAGTTCAAATAATCTAAAAAAATTAATTATTTTTTCAACCTCATGTCCGTACTTTTTTAAAAGGGCATCATTCTTTAAGTTTAAAATTAAAATTTTAATCAATGTACAGCATCAGGGCTATTCAATCGGCAGCCCGCGGATCACATCAGGCTCGTTAAACTCTGCATATTGGACCGCTGATTGAAAGTCCAACTACGGTATCAATGGAGATTCATTGTATAGTTCAGGCGGTATGTGGAGGCGCCTGACTTTGAACATCCAGAAAGATCTTCAGTCTCTTATCGGTGGTGGGGGAAGATGCAAACCCAGTGTTACTCAGTCCTTGGCGCCACCAACATTGTGTGTTTACAAGGGATTGTGTGTTTACAAGGGATTGTGTGTTTACAAGGGATTGCGAGCTTACCCTCCAGTGGCGTGCGTCCCCCACTCTAGACCCGGTATCTCTCCCTCCAAGCGCCATCCTATAACAGCTGAGTTATTTATATAACATAGTCTTGTTTTTGACCGTTATCAATACAGGTGGTTGGGCGACAGGGAGGTTGAGAGTGACTTACACCATCTCTCCCCTCTACCGAACAGCAGCAGATGTGTCACCAGTTGATATTTGCCTGGCTTATTGTTTATGTGTTATTTATTGTAATCACGGAGTGCTTTTTTTGTAATTAGTTTTTTTGTAAGTTCTCTAGATTTTATATTTCACTGAAATATATCAATAGTATATAAAATATCAAATTACGTTTCATTACACCCTCCACCAACATGCCCTTAAACTACAAATATTATTATCTAATAACATTACAAATTACTGCCAGATTGAATTAAATGTCTGGCTCGCCAAATATTATAAATTTTTTGAAGTGGCCCACTTGTATAACTAATTAAATAGCCCTGCAATATATGGCTCAAAACATATTAACTTAAGGGGGGTGGGGGCGTCATTGATGAGGTAAATGAAGAGGTAAAATTACCAAGGGAACACAGTTTCAACTTTTAAGGGTGTTACTAAGGATTTTTCCTTTTCCTGTAAAATTTTGTCTTTCTGAGTGCTGCCCTTTAAAAAAAACACTATTCCATAAATGTTAACCTCCTAACATCAGTTGTCAGATATCGGTGCTAATTAAGGTGCCAAAACCTATAACTTTACGATTGTTACAGCAACAACAACCAAATTTAGGAGTGGACAATTGACATGGAACATGAGTTTAGAAAAAATATTGCTTTCATGGCCACGGGGTCTATGGTGTCACTATCGAAATAGACTAGACTGCTTATGATGAGATCGGAATCCGAATCCCGTTCGGGTGTGCTGAGGGTGGTTTTCCCTAAACTTTTTTCTAGTCTACCTCCACGCAAATGGTCGTACACCTCCTCATAAGTTCAACCATACTTATTACTAACACTTAAACATAATGAATACATATACGTAGTAGCTCAAACGTGTATTGGTAAAAATTAAATTTAAAAAACATTAGCGAAAGAGGGAAGCCAAAGATCCAGGTTTTGTGGATACTTTGAATCAATGGTTTGCCATTGTATCTAACCGAAGTGGCTTGTAAACTGCCATATATGGCCCCAAGTCATAATAGTGTGCCAAAAATCTAGATCACTTAAATTTCAACGGCCATTGGGTAGTATCGATGGAAACCGCACTAGCGTAATTAGTATTTATGCGTGTGGTTCGAACGGATAGTAAGATGAGGCACAAAAACAAAAAAGTTTACTTATCTCATAAGAGAATATGTCACGACATGAATATTTACGTACACTTTTGTCTTGTGTATGCAAAATCCCTGAAAAACATTTTTGAGTAAATTTAGACCTAAGTAGACTATTCAAAGAGGGCTTTATGTTTTATTACAAAAAAAAATCTATATACCATAATCTACGCTACTTATAGATTTATAATATTTAGAAAACTATTTTTTTTGTTTTATTTTCAGAAATATTACCAACCGTTGAGAGTCCCTCCATTGACACTCATCAAATAGGGACTACCACGCTGTTGTCCTTGCAGAGAATAAAAGACGCATCGATGTAAGTACTTCAACGACTATTCACATTTCAATTAATGATAATTTGTTAGCTAGGAATGACTATTTAAAACTTGATATGTGAAACGCCCCGAATCAACATAATACTTATAAATTTGTTACTATTTTACTGTTACTTTGAATTAAATTTTATAAAAATGTATTTGTTTAAAAACATATATAGCAAAATTTAATCTATTTCTAAATTCACTGCGTGCTGCACCAAATTTCAAGTTTTGACAGTTTAGAATAACTTTATAATAATATTTATTACTTTTTAATTTTACAACTTCGTTTTTACTTACAACCAAATCACATTAATCGCAAAATCAATAATCAGTCACATATTTATGAACGCAATAAAGAACCGCAATGACAAAAATACCACAATCTTAATATATTAAAAATAAACACATATTAAAGCATCATAATCACAGTTTATCAACTTTACAAAAAAACCGAACGCATCATAGTGATATGTTATTAATTATTGTATAGGCTCGATACAATGAAACATCCAATTAAAATGATTCAAGTCTATAAACACTCGACCATATCAGGTAGCCCTATGCTAAAGGCTACCAATTACAGCTATCATTGACTAAATTATTATTAGCACCGCGTCTTACTACCCGTTCGGGCTATACGCACTTACGCTAATGTGTAATGGTAGGGTGATTGTGAGGTGAAATGGAGGACCTACAGTTTAAAGTGGGACCCGAACCATGGTGGAGGCTTGGCATTCCCCACATTCACAAGTTGTAATTAATACACGTCTTGTCAGAGGTGAAGGANCTGGCATTCCCCACATTCACAAGTTGTAATTAATACACGTCTTGTCAGAGGTGAAGGAAGGGTTTGGTAATCAGATAAATCTGTGCCATTGACTAAAGCTTGATTTACACGTTCGCCGAAAGCAGAATCTGTCTCAGTGGCGCAACAACTCAAAACGCTGTATGTTGACCCATGATGCATTGCAACGCTAACTTAAAACAGCTGATTATCTACATATTTTATTTTCTATTGGATAAACATATATTTTAGATCAATTCTCCAATCAATGGGTGTTTTTAAATTATAATTCTGTATCGTGCCACAATACAATTCATCGATAAACACGCTTCATATTAACGGGTAATTTCAAATGTCGTCACAATGGTCAACGAAGCTGTCTGCTAGCTTCTGGCTGTACTGCGCATGCGTTGTCAAATACTCATGCGCACTGATATGAGATGGTTGACCCCCTCCCCCAAGTCCTGGAGCCCAATTTCGTAAATTTTCCTCGTTAAATGAGGTGGTCCTCTAGAGATCTTCAAAATTTAAATTTTTTGTCCTATCTCATAGGGGCTTAGATTTTTCTGAAAATACCTAAACTCACTTTCTTTTTTTATATATTACTAGCATGAAGTACAGGTTTGCCCGGGAAAATAGTGTAGGGTAACTAAAGAGATTAAAAAAAGGGTAAAAATTAAATCAAACCAATTTTTATAGGTTTAGTAATAAGTTTTTTAAAAAAAGGTTTAAGTGGAGAAAAGGGGTACTAAGAGAAAGGTGACGGACAGACAGACGGCATTGTGGAAACCATGTTTTTGGTTTCATGGAGTCATGAAACGTTTATATTTATCGAACTTTCGAGTTAGATTTTTTTGACAGTCACAATACCTCTAGATATAGATCGTTCTTTTTATTTATTTTGTTATTTTTAAACAGTAAATAAGGTAGTTTTAATTCAATATCTATCTAGCTTTTTCCTTGCATACAATATATTGAATTTAGTATGAATTTGCTTTTTTTTTAATATTAAATTCAGGGGTTATTTTAATGTGTATAGCATTTATCTATTTTGAAATATAAATCGTGAACCTGGTTTTAAAAGTTAGCTTATGCACTCGACACATCTTTAATGCTCTTTATTTTAACAATCACATAATTAATGTATTTATTAAACTAGTATTGAGTCTTGGAGAGACCAATTCCCATTTTTCCCTCAATTGGGTGTGCCACTGACCTATATATACATATATTGGGTATTATATATATATATACACACGAGTATATAATTCCCAAGGAAGAACAAACAGAGAACTTCTGCATTAGTTTTTTTTTAGTGGTATAGCTTCAATTTGAGGAAACACTTAAATTTTCTATGTTAATAGGCTGTCATTTATAAATTATCAGAACTACATTATATCTACTAAAATAACTGTATATTTTGTTTTTTCTTAGAAACATTTTCACGTAAATTCAAATGAATAGAACGACACAATCTTACATACTTTCTCATATAGTAACTAGTCAAGAGTTGGTTTACTTCCATTCTATATTACAATTAGGAATGAAATTTTCATAATTTGTCGTCAGTAACCCATAAGGGATTGTCTGTGTGGTGCACTGTACCATTTATAAATATTTCCAAACCTCTAAACACTTTAAGTAAGATTGATCCTGCTAATTTTAAAGTTTGATGTTGCGAGTAAAGACACGCCTACTTTGATGAGTTTTGTTTAACTATTTATATTAATTGTATAAAGCCGAAAATGACCGAACTCTATTGAGTATATACATTAATTGGGACACCCTTCGCTTGTAAATTGTGGGCAGGAGGTAGATCACAACCCAAACTTGTTTGTCAATGAATAGCTCTTAGCTCAGGCTTGAAAAAAAAACCGGGCTATTTAAAAAAAAAGGGCTGTATTAGGTTTTATTGAGTTTGTTGTGGTGTGATTAAAGATATTATGTATGTTATCTGATCCAACCAATCATTCTAACATATTAATTAGTGTCTAGACTGTTACTTTACAAAGAAAATAACGTCTAGACCTAACAATAATATTATATTTTATAAATCATTTTTTTAAGGAAATACAAACAATAGACACTGGTAAACAACATTAAAAATAAAACTTTCATACAATCATGTTAGCAAAATTTGGCTCTTAGAAAAAAATGTTTTAAATTTAAATTGCAAGTGTATTATTTAAAATATTCAATAACATTATTTTTATCTAGTCCTAGGTTAACTTGTTTCATTCTATTTCCAATCTATCTATTACATTTTTATTTAAAGTAATTAATCATATTTTAAATATTAAAAGGGAAATATACTAACCACTTTCAAAAATTAGTTAGTCAATTGCTTTGTGTTCAAAATATAATAAGTGTTTTTTTTGTTTTGTTTTTATAAGTATATATTTTTAATAGAACCTATGTGGATTTTTATGGACTGGATAGAATTATACTATCCCTGTCTTAGCTAACTCTACTTACTTTAATTATATGCGATTGTAACAAAAATCTATTTCATCCATATCATTTACGTTTACATTTTTATTCTTATTGTTAAGTTATATGGTTGACGTGACTTGATTTAAAATGTATTTAATTTTAATATAAAACTACTTTTTAAATTACACTTTCACATATCGTTGTTTGATACTTGTAAACAATAGGAAACCCCCAAAACAACATTACTCAATCATTTAAGGAAATCTTATAGTGTTAGATTTCATTTTAACATTAGTTTATCACTAACTTCCAATACTTAATTTAAATATTTTTAAAGATTAGACACTTTACAAAGATATTTGTTTATTAATAGATAAAGAAGTGTTTAGTTTATCATTGGTTTTATTTATAGTTCTTTCCCTAACGCTAAAGGACTGGACTTTGTAAAGTATTGTAAAACTTTACTTAATATAATTTATAGTCTTTAGGTTCAGTATACTCTAATTTTGATCGTAAGAAGATTATTATTATTACTAACGCGTCTTACTAACCATACGCACTTACGCTAATGTGTAATGGTAGGGTGATTGTGAGATGAAATGGAGGACCTACAGTTTAACGTGGAATCCGAAACCACGGTGGAGTTCCCTATCCCTACATACTCCCTTCGCTTCAACAACATCCATACACTGAGTCATACATTCTCTTTTATTCTTGAAATTCTTAATGTTTCTCTTTTTCACACTGTCATCTACAATATTTAACCACTTTTTACAGTCAATATACCTAAACCAACGGAAGACGCCTCTTTTCCATTGATCTATCGAATTCACTTTCAAACCAAACTCCTTCAGCACCCATTCATTACTGACGCGGTCCATAAGAGTTTTTCAACATATATTTCTTAGATATATTATTACAACCACTTTAATCTTTTGCTTGTGTTTCTTCTGACAAACGAGCGCTTCACATCTACACAACAACGTTGGTGTTAATACACTTTTATATACTGCAATATTTTCCCCTTTCGATCTTACTTCATTCTTTGCGATAGTCCACATACATCAAATTACCTTCCGAGATGCATTCACCCGTCTTTAGATTTCTCCACCTACAATATTTACAAAACATCCTTCCTAGGTACACAAAAATATTCACTTATTTCAACAGTTCTCCATTTATACACAGCTGACAATCATTTCCTGATCCGTCCTTATTGAAAATCTTTCCGTTTTGGAGACATTTGTACTAAGATTATTTCTTCCTGTCACCACATTCAAACAATTAAGTGCATTCAGAAAGTCATTTTCACTCTCAGTCTTTCACATCCACATGGTCCATTTTCACACCAACCGCATCCTCACAAGCATTCCTCATACCCTTATCGATGATTACATTAGACTACCATGGAGGCAGAACACAACTTTGTCTAACACCCTGTTTGATGTCAAAACACTCGCTCAAACTTCCATTCACCTGATCATACCTGAGCCTACATGGGAACAATTACAGCATTCTTCCAGTCATTACGAGCATTTGAAATTTCAGAACACACATTGAACAACTTACACAATCTGGCAAAAGCTACCAAGCTCCCACACTTAAGCATTTCACTTGTGATTTCATCTACGCCAGAGCTTTGCCATTCTTTAATTCTGTCATATCTTTTAATGCCTCGATCTCGTTAATTATTTCATTCATAATAATATTTTCCCATTTTCTGCTACTTTCTCTACGTCTTTGCCATAAAAGTGTTCCAAATACTCCCTCCATTTCTCTATCAAACTGTTTTCATCCTAGATCATCTCGCCACGTTCATTCTGAATGCCATAGGTCATTCCTTGCACTTCCTTGTTTCGTTATTTACTCACTTCTAAAAAAGTGTCTTATTTCATTCAAAACTATTCTGCCCTCCTTCTCCTTATTTTAATATAATTTACTACTTACTCTATTTTACTACTTGCTTTCTATTCATCTATTTATCTTTGTAAATGTCCTCACAACCTCTAACATTCTCTTTCACATCTTCTTTCAGCTGTTCATTCCACCATGCATATCTTTTTTTAAGTTTACCATCATCGCATATTCCACACAAATCTTTATCGCACTCAATGACACCTTTTTTTCTGTTCCAAGCATTTTCACTTTCATTAGCATTTATTTCGACATTCCATTCATGCTCTTGTAAAGTTAAATTTTCGCCCAGCAATCTTTCATATTGCGCTCTCACACTTAAATCCTGCAATTTTTCTACTTTCATTTTTATTTGCTTAGTACTCTTGCGCTGCTTCCTCACATTATTCCTATCTAATTCAACTATTAAGACCATTTAGAAGTGATTCGTTCCACACTTAGCTCAACACACAGCCCTAATATTCTTTACTAAACTTCTAGGGCTCTCGTCATACACCACAAAATCAATCATCGTTCTCGAATCGCCCCTTTGCCATGGGTAAAGTATACCTTATTGTAATAATCTTACTATATTAGATTATATCTTCAGCAACTATCGTAGACATGATGTAGGTTATGAATGTCCTTCCCGATTAATGAGTTGTACATTATATTTAGATGTAAAACATAGTTCTACATGCAAGCCTCAAAGATACTTCTGGGTTTTTCTCTATCATGAAATATATTAGTTTACCTTATGATACTTCGAAATACGGTGCTCTAACAGAGCTGAGTTCATTAGCCAAACAACGTTCTCACGAAATTCCTACCTCTCTCACGAAAGCGTAGGCTGTTTTAACACTTAATTTTGTTTATAACTAATAGTAACATTACTTTTAATAATGTTTTGTCACATTAAATAGGGTCTGACTCGCCTGGTTCTGCAACTACTCGGGTTTCCCCATGGCTGTTTTAAAATTCTTGTCTAGGCTTTTTACGCACATTGCAAGCTATCGGTTGTTGATTTTTTATATTTAATTTCCACTAATTTATCCTTTACGGGTAGTGTTGGCTGTTTTCTTTGCCTGGTTTCTTGCCAGTTGCTTTGGTTTAGAAGTGTCCCCTACCTTCCCTGCATCGAAAAAAAATCCACAAAAACTGTAATGACTATTATGGCTGACTATGAAGCTTTACTAAACGTTGGAGTCCCGGCCACTTTTAACTCGGCTCTAAACAGCTTCCAGTATTATTCCTCTACCTCATATAGTCTATGTAAACTATCCAAGAAATTGACTAGACAATGGACACGATTGTATCTTCGTTTTTCACGCGAAAAGCTGATCATATAATGATCGGTATAGGTTCTTTATCGCGCCGTCTGCTCCATGAACGCGTTTTGTTAAAATATGAATATGTTTTGCATGATATTTTGAATTAACATGAACTGGCACAACATTTTCCCCATTCGTAAAGGTTGGGGTAATATTGATATATATCTCACTATCTTCAAATTTATCAATGTACACATTTACAGAAATATAATTTTACCTTTCTAAATTCTGTATGTAGTACCTCATTTCCGAAGGAAGAGATATACCGTGCAGGTAAGATTTTCCCCCCAAGTATGGTAGGAAGATAAACTTTCTGGGGATCACGCGTTAGTAGGAGTGAATAAGAAAGTCATAATAAACGTTGTAAAACAAAGTATTTCGGCAGCCTGTACATTAACTAACGCGATAAATTTTGCTATAATGCCCGGGACTTGATCACAGCACCTACAGTGAAAATAGCATTTCTTTGAAAATTAATTGTAAACTCGACAAATCTAGAGTAACTTCAGACAGAGTATCTCGATATCAACTGTTCAATTAGGACCATATAAAACATTGAATTCATCTCGCTCCTTTAAATGTATGTTTTCATATATTTCATACAAAACAGAGTTAAATACGCATTTTCTAACTTTCCTTATGCCTGTTGTAAAAATACACAAGTAATACTACAGTTTACCTTAAGGGCGCTTTTCGTACGAGCCTCAGAAATTACATTATTATAGAGGTCTGTACCAGCTACAAGGAATTAAACACATTCTCGAAACGGTAAAATATTATTTGATTGAAGAGGTACCTAAAACTCTTCTAAAACCATTTTTTAGACCTATAGGTTCTAGATAGACATGATATTGGGTGAATTCCTCTCTAGTAAGATTACGTGATAGAATTAGCTATCGATTAATTATTAACAGAACTGGAGTTTGACGCCAGAGGTATGTTTAATATTGTAAGAGCATGATTATTTGAAGGCTTATTCTGGCAGGAGGTTCCACGCTTGTACATTTCCTTGTAAGTCAAGAGTATTGGGTTGCCATCCTAATGAGGTTGCATATAGCTCATGTAGCTTGCATCCTGTTGACGAGCGAGCACGGTGTTACCGATGAACCTTCCTGGCTGGTGAAACTCAAGATCAGCATGTTTTGTTTGTGAGAATAACACACGGCTGTTGAATGTTGGAAGCCATGCTGAGTACATGTGTGGCGGTGTCTAGCACGACTGACGAAATGACGATATAAAATGTGTCCAAAGCGAATACTGACTATTAAAGTGTTATCAAAAGGGATTAAGTGATGTGTAAGTGATAACCTGTCGGGACATAATTGAAATATTATAAAACTCATGTCAAAGCTAGCTGATTAGATGTTACATTACGCGTGCTGCTAGCTTGATTATGCTAGGTGTGGAAGAAAAGCGATTATGAGCTGATAAAACTTAGTACCGCAAGGCACGAACGGAGTGATAAACGTGCGTGTGCGTGTATCAGCTGCTATCGAGAAAGAAGATAACTCGGAAATATTAACCAGCACGAATAGACAGGTGACAGTAGTGACGTAACAAACGTCACCCACCACAACAACAGCAACACCAAGGTAGGGAATTGTACTACTTTGATATGGTTTAGCCTATTTTGTGTGTTCAATCATTTTCTTAGGATGTATTTAAAATTCTGGAGTTTCATTTTTATATTCGGACAAATAATTCCAAAATTAAACTATTCAATTGCCAAATGGTTATCATGGCTACCCCTCCATTAAGATTAGAAGGACGAGACGTTGACTTACAAACAGCCATTAGGCTTTTAATGACGCAAATTCGTGATTTAAAAGTAGAAAAAGAAACTTTAACGCAAGATTGTATAAACCATGCTGCTATTATGAGTCAGGGAAACGAATCAGTAACATCCACCATGTATGTTAGGAATTTTTCTATTATTCCTAGTATACCAGTATTTCAAGGCAGGGTAGAGGATAGTGTGAGCACCTTTTTCGCAAAGTTAGAGCAGTCAGCAGAAATATGTGGGTGGACTGACAATGAAAAATTAGTAGTAGCCAAATTACGAGTTTCAGGGGAAGCACAGGATTTTACCTTGTCGCATAGTGAATGTAGGGAAGCTACGACTTATGAAGCCCTGAAACAAGAGCTTGTAAAGCGCTTTAAGAGGAAGAATACTACAAGGTATTACCGAGAACAGCTGACCCGAAGCAAGTTACGTTCGGATGAAACTATAGAGCAATTCGCGGATAGAATAAGGAAAATCAACGTCAATACGTATGATTTAGGAGCGAGTGAAGAGGGTAATAGTGCAATAAAGTTTGAGGCGGACCAGAGAGCGTTAGATGCTTTTCTAAATGGCTTGTCTGGAGAATTAGGTAGATTGACACGGCTTTCAAAACCTAAACCGTTCCAAGACGCAATAGAATCAGCAGTAGACATAGTAGAAGTGGACCGTCGACCAGTTGAAGACAGACGAACTGAAAAACG